>QFEF01002884.1:0-13929 GCA_003316035.1 Neoboletus subvelutipes | reverse complement strand
TCGCCTGGAGGATCTGAAGAGCGGGCAGGTCAAGGTGAGCGTGCTCGTCGATATTGGTATTGAGGGATGCGGCTGACGACGTTTTTGGATTAGGTGTATCGGGTACTCGAAGCATGAGTGTACATACTACTAGACGTTCGTTTACTGTATACGCATGTTTTTTTCTTTTCTTGTCGTGGAGATCGTGACCTGGGCTCGGCGTCGCTAGTGTCACTCTATATATGTATCTCGTCCGTTTTCGTTTTACCATGTAAACCATGTGTGTTAGTTGCATACCGTCATGGACATCTGTTTCTTCATGCCATTTCCGAAATAGATCTCAAGATCAATTCGTCAATACAAACTGCATTAGGCGATGGATAGACTTGGTATACATGGAAGTATGCGCGGAACAAGTTGCGCGAGAACTAGCGTGGCCACCATCAATCGATAATTACTCTGTACCTCTCTAAACTCGTTCGCTGGGCGGTCAGTCACCCATACTTGAACACATACGTGAGATGGATCAAAGAGATCGCTTACTGTGACCAGCTTGGAAACATCAAGGATAGGTATAGGATAGAGATTACTTGACCAATGGACGAAAGCCCGTACCGGTGTCCTTGAGAACGTGACTCGTGTGCTCGCGTACTTGTTTTTGGTATTCTGAGCATTGCGTGCACAGAGGTACGACCAAGAGAGAAAAAAAAAATAAGGTGATGAAAGTGACGAGGACAGGAATTGTGGCTGACTTTGTGGCACGTTGTCGCCGTCGTCGAGTTTGGGTTTCTTGGTAGGGTTGGCGTCGAGATCTGCGCTTGTTACTGCGGGGGAGGAATCATGTGGAGGTGGAGGTGGACGCTTGCCCCGGTTTTTCTGTGTGGGGCGAGGCGAGGGTGAGGATGAGATTGGGGTGGTTAAAACGAGAAAACGTACAAATCTGTCCGCAAACTGTTTCTTCCTGGCGGACGCACATTTGATCGTGATCAAAGAAAGAAGGCGATATCAGCCACGAAATGGGATCAAAGAGACGGAAGACCGACTTTGCAAGTGCCTCTTCGACTTTCCGTCTATCTTCTCCTTCCTGAACGCGCACACAAAGTAAAGAAAGGACGAGGTAGGTGATTGTTTGTGAGGTGGGGCACATTTTTTACCTGTCTGCTGCGCTGGAACCGTTCGAGAAAGGAACCGTCGTTGGAAAAGACGTTGATGGGTTTTGGTTTCGAGGGTGCCTTGCAGGTCGTCGAGGGGAGCGATGTCGACGAGGAAGTGACGGAATGGTATCCGGAGGTAGGGGAAGATGTGAGAATGGTGGACATGTTGGAGAGCAACCAAGGGAAAGAAATTGTCAAAGAAGGACGTCGAACGGTTCAAGTACGCGAATGATGGTAAACGGGAATGAAGCTCTGCTTTCAAGAAAGCTATTATATATCGGTTAACTCAGCTCAGACCAGCCAATGAGAGGGCTTCAAATTGATAACATTGCTCGTCTGCTTTACAAATAGGCTAGTTGGCCAGTTAATATGTCACAGCCGCCGGGCTCGCAGCTGGCGGTGGTTATGATATATTACTAGTAATTGGCCAACTACGCCCTTTTATTTACACCGCGATATATTATACTTGCGCTCACCACGTTTGGGTGTTGTATACACCATGTTCTCATTTCCCTCACATCTGTGCTAGCCATTAGTCGCCCCGGGTCTACAATTGGATAACGGCACCTTGCCACTGGAGTGCCCCGTGTGTCCATCCCCCGCAGTCACAATCGATACCAGCCTTGGGATCCCTGTTTCATTGATGGGGATTCAATATTCAGGCCCAGGTGTCCTCCGTCCTGTTCATATCGAATCTTTGAAAACGCGATTGTCACGGTAGCAGCTGCGTGGCAACTGACAATCAAATATTGCAATTTATCATTCCAACAACGTATCCGAGCTGCAACTAGAACTCGAGGAGGCATCTGAGATCTCAGTTTCAGCAGGAACTGTTACTCGTGCACTCCGCCACCAACTTGAAGGGTTTTCATGCAAACAAGTAAGTCTAACACTGGCATGCGGAGAGAAGTGCCAGTGACCACTGCTGATTATTGATCAGGTGAGTCATTTGGCAATCGAGCGGAGCGAGGAGCAGCACAACAAGTACTATGCATATGTCGGCGACAATTTCCTTGTCGATTAGCTTGTTTTTGTGGACGAGTCAGCTTGCAATAGCGTTGGCGGGTGGATCATGCTTTGGGGTCCTGTGAGAACCGTTTGGCTGAGGAGGAGGGTACTAAATGTCAACAGCGATGTCGATGCGGACGGAAAGGCTGTTGCTTGTGAAATGAATTGTTTGTTCATAACAGATGCTAAACCAAGAACTTAAGAACACCGGTCTAACGTTGTGAATTTAACTTACAGGTAAAGGGACCTCGCATGAACGGACCCCCGCGGAAAAACGACTGTCCATTCCGTAAATGGACCGTGCATAAACGGCGAACGCACCTCTGGGTCGATATTCCCCAAACTATCATCAGGTGGCTTGTTCTACTGGGGCGTCGTGCGTTTAATGGTTCCTTATCCTAGTCTACCCGTGAACGGAGTCCCGCGTGATTGGATGCATCTTGGCGGTGAGTTTAAGAATCTGCACGTCGAGGATCGCGATCAGCTCATGTCCTTAGGCCCTCTCCTTCATTCCATGTGTCGTGCAGCCTTCCAACAATCACCTTTGTGGCTTTGGAGAGCCCTTGGATTAACATACGCCCACACAAAATAATACTTGTTGGTCATATCCGGTTTTCACTGGGAGCACTGAGTGCTGAGCATGAGGCGACCTCCAGGTGGAACAGTACACATGTCACCGCCCTCCAACAGTTATCGCTAGAGCTCCGGAGCATCTTTGCGTTACCTTACGCCGCCCACATAAATTGCGATGCAAAGCTGCAACTCGGGTCACTTACCATCTTAATTCCCCCGGGTGACCATGTACACTCTATCTCAACGTGGACCATGCCCATATACACAGGACTCGGTGTACGAGACTGTGGATCCTACCCTGGCTGCCGTATCAGTCCCCCTGGTGCGTTCTAGGATATACCTGCTTTCTACACTCCAGTTCTGAAGCACTTGATAAGTTAACGAGTATCCTACCGCCGAAGACAACGGTACCTGGATGGTCCCCGAGGATGATATGGGTAAGGGTACCCCGGTTTACTGCTGCTGGCGGGGATGTTGCAAGGGGGTGAAACGCAAGAACTTCGTTAGGCACATTCGCAAGTGTCATTTGGGACATCTCAGAGCAAAGAAACGTCCTTAAGGAGGTGGGTCAAAGTTGCATTGCCAATCAAGTTGTATTATCGGCCTCTAAAATTATACGACCAGAAAGAATGGATAGCCTGGGATTCATCATTCGAGACGAAGTGCCTTCCAAAGCTCCGGAAATAGTCGCTAGAGGGCGGGACGATATACTGGAATCAAGGCTGGTAATCTCCCCAGCCGCATTGACGACATTAATAATGCCCCCCACAATCAACGCCAGCTGGTCTGAGTGATTTGGAGGATGCGACGGAAATTAGGTAAACATGCGTCGAGGAAGAACGGATATGCACTAGTAGCCTGGGGTCCTTTAGCGTTACAACGTTTGTTTAGGTACTATGTCATGATAACCGTCCTGTATCCGGCTGATTTGCAGGAAACACTACTCACATCTTGTGACTGTCTCTGTTGGTGGTCTTGACCCGACACACTCTGTATGATACGCGTGCGATCTCGTATCCAAATATCAATATTCAACGGCTGTGACAAGCCAGGTTTAAGGCGAGCACGGACACGGAAGGCTACCACAATATGTATAATTGTGATCACCAGGCTGACCAACGTGTGGTATTAGACTGGCGACCAATCCGTCCACGAGGCCAGCCGCGGTGACCATTCATCTCACGCATCATCTCACCCCTACCTGTTGTGCGGCTAGTGACTGATACAGCCCATCGGTCTCCGCCGTTTGAAAACGCCCATAGATTTCGCCAGCTTGACGGAGGGGATCACGAGACATGTTCTAGTTCTAGGTTGACGGGGAACCGAGGTCGGTGGCAAAGGTGACGGGGTAGTTCCCTGGATCGGTCCAATTTCAACCCAGCTAGAAGAATAGAAGACCACCCAATCCGTTAAACATTGTTCCCGTGTGGATAGTGTGTCATCCCGTTCAAGATCTTGGCGACCTGGGTCTGTATCCAAAGTAGCGCGGGAGCATCCGCATATATGCAGACAGTGGTGTAGTACGAAAAAGTAATGGATCGCTGCCAAGCTGGCGTGGATGGGAAATATGTGGCTTGGGATGCTCCTTCTTGTTGCGAGACTACCACCTTCGTCGGCCAGACAACTCGTGTCGAGACAAGAGGACAACGAGAGCGAGGACGCTGTACCACCCGTTCCTACAGTATTTCTGCGCCTCCACAGAGACCCCCGCCCACTCCTCCACCCATCGCGGTACCTGTAGAACAGGAATCGGAACAAGCTGGGACTCGGAGGGAGTCGTGGGACGTCGGACGACGGTGTGCGAGTCGAGGCAGAGATGGAGGAAGTACGTTATTCCAATGCAGAGGCGACGGTAGCGTCTGAGGAAGAGGACACATCACCCTGGCGTTCGACGCAGACGCCTCGCTCTGCAGAGGCGCTATCCGCTCCACCACCGCGTATGACGTCATATTCGCCTCCCCCTGGTCGACCTCCGACGATTCCGGTGGCATTGTGGGGGAGACGACTGAGTGCCACGACTGGGTCGAGCTCCAGAAAGACGTCGCTGGATGAGCCGAGTCCTGGTGAGACCCCCACGATTTCGGGACGCGTCGCCGTGAGCGCTGTCCGTCCTCCATCCGAAAATGTTATGGTCGAAGCCGAAGACCCTGACGAGGACGATGCCCCTGCGCCACCACCCTGTCGCAAATCGACACGCGGTTCGGTGCGATCGATTCCGATACCGCCGCCACCTCCGCCATCTGCGATCGACCCGCCAGAGACGCTGATGAGTAGCGCGCAGTGGGAATTGCCGTCGATTCCGCAGAGTGTAGAGTTTGGTGAGGGGTCGGAGATGGCGTCGTCCGGGTGGTCGGAGGACTCGACAGCGGTGCATGTGCCCCCGCTTGTTGTGTCGTTGTTGCATCCCAGTTCTAGAGGACATTTTGGCAAGATTGGCTTGCCGTCATCGACTACGACGGTGTTGGTGTCGGTGGTGGGATCTGGCACAGGCTTGGGATCTGGATCGAGTCGAAGAAGCGTCGATCAATAGCAACAATAGCAACGGCTGACGACGGACGAGTTGATGACAATCTGGGGTGAAGTGGGGGTCTAGGTAGTCGAAGCTGCGACGCTGTTTGAAAAATCAAAGCGGGCGCTCGTCGGGGACGGTTTGTACGCTGGATTCGTGCGTGCGGTGTTGGCGCAGGTGCCTGGGGGTGGTGACGCATCGTTCTGCTGGCATCGGCAACGTGTGTGCGTTCATTGTATACCATCATGTACATCCTTTCTTTTAGTCGACAAGCCATTTCCGAAATAGATCTCAAGATCAATTCATCAACACAAACTGGACCAGGCGATGGATAGATAGACTTGGTATACATGGAACCTTGCGCGGAACAAGTGGTGGGAGAAGGAGCGTAGGCACCATCGACCGATAATTATTCTGTACCTATCTAAACTCGTTGGCTGGGCCGTCAGACACCCGTACTTGTAACGCATACGTGGGATGAATCAAAGAGATCACTTACTGTGACCAGCTTGGAAACATCAAGGATAGGCATAGGATATGGATTACTTGATCAATGGACGAAAGCCCGTACTGGTGTCCTTGAAAACGTGACTCGTGTGTTCGCGTACTTGTTTTTGGTATTCTGAACCTGGATGTCGCCAAGGATCGCGTGCACAAAAAGTGTCAGTGAGAAGAAAAAACGACAGCGACAGGAATTGGGACTGACTTTGTAGCGCGTCGTCATCGCCAAGTTTGGATTTCTTGGTAGGGTTGGCGTCGAGATCTATGCTTGTCACTGCGGGGGAGGGATCAGATGGAGGTGGACGCTTGCCCCGATTTTTCTTTTTCTGTGTGGGGTGAGAGTGAGAATGAGGAGGCTAAACGAGACAACGGACAAATCTGTCCGCAAATTGTTTCTTCCTGGTGAACACGCATACGACTGTGATGAAATAAAGAAGGTGATATCAGCCGCGAATACGATCAGAGAGAAATGAAAAAAGACTGACTTTGCAAGCGTCTCTTCGGCTTTCCGTCTATCTTCTTCCTGAACGCGCACACAAAGTAAAGGAAGGTGATTGTTTGTGAAGTGGGGCACATTTCTTACCTGTCTGCTGTGCTGGAACCGTTAAAGAAAGGAGCCATCGTTGGAAAAGACATTGACGAGCTTTGATTTCGAGGATGCTTTGCAGGTCGTCGAGGGGAGCGATGTCGACGAGGAAGTGGCAGAGTGTGGGGTAGAGTATCTGGAGGCAGAGGGGATGTGAGAGTGGTGGACATGTTTGGGAACGACTAAAGAAAGAAGGCAATCCACTTATTGGTGTACGGGTCGGCTGCGCAATAATTAATTGATTAATTAATTCCCGCGGCAGCGGGCAACGCAACAAAGTGGGCGTTTTGGCCAATGGGGGACTCGCAAAAGTGTCCTTGAACGAGTACGTTCTTTTGCGCTTTGTAGATGTAGGAGCCACAGAAGAAGTGCGGCTGGTGGAACAAGCCAGCAGAGAGCTGGAATGTCGATCGTGCTACAAGATGTAGGTTTTCCGGCCCGTCGTAGAATGTTGAACACTGATAACAGACTGGAAGGCCTGATACATTGCTTTCATCTCTGCCGTCAAGCAATCCCGCAGCCTCTGGCATCCACTGTCTAGGGATGTGGGTATCAAGGCTCTACACTATTTTGCCGTCTTGGCCAGTCGCGTGTGTTGGTCCCACCCACAGGCCAGTTCTGTGTCATCTGTGTCACCTGCGTTGCACCCATACATGAACTCCTCTCTCACCCGAGCATCCATGGCTTCATCGTCATCACGGAAGTCAGCAGTCACAAGGTTCAAGCCATATGGATTTACAATAACTTGTTGGGGTGGAAATGTTGTCGTGGTTGGGCGCTCGTTTGTAAGTCCACAGTCAGGGCGATCAAGTCGATCGGATGAAGTGTCAGTTGGAAGCTGAGCATCACTCGGGAATGCTTGTGGGGGCGAGGCAGAATGATTGTTGATGGAGAATGACCGCACGAGGCCAGTTGTGGTGGCCAGCTCAGATTCCATTGTTGCCTCCGTGGATGATTCGACGCAGCGTTGCGCCAGTCTCATTGACTGTAATCAGGTTACTCAGTTGGCAAATGAGCCGGGCGAATAAATTTGTCTTACCCTTCAGTGACTGTGACGGCGGCAAGACGCTTGGAATTGTGGGACATGATGGTGGTGTGGGAGGAGCTGGTGATGACGGAGGGAGCGCTGTCGAGGATGTGGCTGGTGCTGTTGGAATCCGACTCGACACTAATTCGAGTGTTCAAAAGGGCGGGGATGCGGTGTGTTTCTGGCGGCATGCGTGAGTCTTTGTGGGCCATCGAGGGTGCTGCTGTGTTCGTTGTGAGAGCACAAGAGTGCAACGTGTTTGCCTGCAGGAGTGCACCAGGGGTTGAAACTTGAGACTCGGGACGGTCAAGCAGACAGGGGAGGACTTACCTTGAAAGGTAAGTGCATTCGAACTCTGGTCCAGGCGCATTCAAATTGTGGGCAAGGGTAATGGCATGCGGATGAGGGTGATGGTGTGGGCGAGGGCGAGGGCGAGGTGAAGACAACAAGGGCGAGAGCTGCGACGGCACTGGATACTTATCGTCCATGTGTGCGTCCGAGCAGTGCCCAAATAAGGAAGGTCGCGGCTCGGGTGTAGCAACTTGTCCTATTGTTCTCGTACGTCCACCATCGATCGGCTCCAGCACCGTCGCGTTCGCGTATCGCACCTCGATGTCACTCCCCCACCTTCTATACACCATGTGTGATGACTATCCGACCACTCAGATTCGCCCGATACGGTATTGATGCGACCGTCTCGCCTGGTGTGTACATCTTCTCATTCGGACTTGGCTGACTTTTTAAGATCAGTATTTGAGCTCTCCTCGTCGACGCGGTGGGTTGAGAGCCTCTATCTGTCGTCTGGGATGATTGCTAGGTGGTCTGGGTGGCCCAGGTACGTCGTCCGCAATGCGCTTGTACCGTTCTTGCTGACTTGACTCGAGCGGCTTCGTATCGACTCGTATCGAGTCGCTACGTGCGCCGCTCGTTGCACCACCCTTTCCGCACAATCCCCCATCTACTTCGGCGCCGTCACCATCATTCTCACGGTCCGGTTTGTCCTCGACGCCTCCCGACTCGCCCTGTTGGCCCCGATGACCCCCTGGCCCTCTAACTCGGTTCAACGGCTTCGCATCGTCGAAGCGCTACTTCGTATGGCCTCTAGGATGTCCCCAATTCCTTCTAGCAGCGTCTGCACCGATTCGGCGGTCCCATCTCGTCCAGTTCATCAAGTTGGCGTGCAGTGACGGCACGACGCGCATAGTTGCCCGCTACTTAGTAGTCGATATGAGCAACCCAGACTCAGATGTCTGCAGACTGTTACTTAAAATCGCGCTGATTATTGTCTATATCACGCGCGTCACCACAAATAATTCGCAGGAATTTTCCGGTATTTGGAGTTCCATACTTGCTATGCCATGCAACCAACCTTTTCCTTCCCTCATTGCAGATGGAAATTATGATGTACCCCTCTTTGAATTTGAAGCACGGACTCCAGCATACACGCAACTTTCCTCAGCTTTCCACAGCCAACTTCCTCCCCCGTGCCTACAAGGCGGCGTGACGGCCATAGTTCCGATCCCTCCTTGCTATCGCAGTTATCCGAATCCACGACGAGACATCAATAAGCAGCCTCACCTACTAGTAGACGGCTTGTTGGAATCTCGTCGTCGATCTTCTTCCTATAAATAGTTGCGATTGCAAACACGTACACATGTTTCTCCCCTATGAAGATTGGCGGAGATTTCTTTGGGACCGACAGTGGGACTCATTTCACACATAGGAAATACAGGTGGGTGGTGCATGTCCACTTTGCTCGAATTGTACCATGGAATTAGGTGCGGGCGTCTTTTTTTTGTGGATCGACTACATTCTAGAATCTGAGCCTCGTGCCTTACTAATAAGTACCATGGGCGATGACATTATTAATGCTCGACGCTGATTGGCGCTGGACCCTGTGCGTCAAGCGCTGTGAACATGAGTTGTAGACACGTGAAACGATCATACTCGGGCGTAAGTATCTTGCCTAGCCTTTTGCTTAATTGACTAATCAAAATTTGGAAACCCACTGGCCCGGATCTGCAAAGCAGACGTTATCGCTTGACGACTCTCTGATGGTCTATATGCGAATTTTGAAGCCCTCAGTGGTTGGTGAGCATCTAAGGTACCTTCCACAAAATGTCCTTTTCTGTGGCATTCGGGATGCTGATTGGCATGGCAGTAGTGGCAATTTCCAACCCAGGCATGAGTGGACCGCGCACAAATGGACTGCCCACTGGACTGCGCATGAACGGATCCCCGTAGAAAAAAGGACTGTTTATAAACGGACCGTGCATAAACGGCGAACACACCTCCAGATCGATATGGAAAGATTGTACCAACCCAAAAACCATTGAGAAGGATCTGATGAATGTGGTGTGTGGCTAGCTATGCGTCAGTAGTCTAGCTGTAGTCACGTTTAGGAAGCGTGATCGGAGGCATATTAGCGGTGAGTTTAATGATATCTGCGCATCGGGGATCATAATCAGCACATCTCCTTAAGTCCTCTCCTTTATTCCATGTGTCGTGCAGCCCTCCAACAATCGATTAATCAGCCTTGTGGCTTCGGGGAGCCCTTACATAAACATAAAATAATACTTCTTGGCCATATCTGGTCACATACATATGACCCGGTAGGGTCATGACCAGTTTTCACTGGGAGCGCTGAGCCATGAGGCGACCTCAGGTGGAACAGTACACACGTCGCCGCCCTCCAACAGTTATCACTGGACTCCGGAGCATCTTTGCGTTACCTTCCGCGGCGTTACTACACGGAGCATTTGACTGAGCCATCTGCAACCTCATTCATTGCACGTGTCATGCAGCCCTCCAACAATCAGCTTCCAGGTTGGAACTTTGGAGAGCCTCCGCATTAACATACGCCAACATAAAATGCACCGCAAAGCTGCAACCCAGGTCACTTACCATCGTAATTCCCCTTGACCATGTACACTCCATCTCAACGTGAGACTGTGAACCCTCCTACCATGGCTATCGCATCAATCCTCCCTGTGCGTTCTAGGGTATACTTTCGTTCTCCACTCCAGTTTTGAAGCACTTGACAGGCTAACGAGTATCCTACCGTCAAAGACTACGCTCCCTGTACAGAGCTCGAGGATGTTAGCAAGATACGTTCATGCTCCATCATACCTACTGAACATTTACAACAGATCGTACAAGGCTCTGCGGATGTGCAGTGGGCCAACACGTATATAAATTGCCACCCTGTCCCTCCTAGTAGCACGATCTTCTCGTGGCCTACGTCCTCTTCATACCAAAGAGAACTTGACCGTGAAATGAAAGAGTTATTTGGGACCACTAATCGCACCATGGCTGTCGTCTCAGATTTTTTAGTATGTATGAGGATACCTACGTTGTGTGATCGTCACCTCACAGACTAATAAATACCATACACAGAACGATGCCGCTGTCGTGGCAGAGGGCCACAGTCGTGGTGCAGAGCTCGAGGATGTAGGCAGGATTCTCGCACTTTGTGACCACACTACTGATTGCACAGCTGTAATAGGTGACTCAGAACCCCGGAGCTGCGCCATTGCCCGAAGCGAATCCCCATACAACCACAACACAGATCACACACTCGTGCTCGACAATGGCACAGTGCAGATGGACTGGTGGGAGTAATGTTGGGGTATGTGATGCGGAGATCAAATGCACAAGTGTTTCAGCACACTTCAGGGATTTTCATGGGGTTAGGAAAATGGGTGAGGATACCCCGGTTTACTGCTACTGGCGGGGATGTTGCAAGGGGGTGAAACGCAAGAACTTTGCTAGGCACATCCGCGAGTGTCATTTGGGACATCTCAGAGCAAAGAAACGTCCTTAAGGTGAGTCAAAGTTGCATCGCTAATCAAGTTATATTATTGGCCTCTAAAATTATACAACCAGGAAGGATGGGGATTCAAGACGAAGTTCCTTTCAAAGCTCCGGAAATCGCCACTGGAGGGCGGGACGACACACTGGAATCAATGCTGGTAATCTCCCCAATCACGTTGACGGTGTCGATAATGCCCCCCTCCCCACAATCAGTGCCAGCTGGTCTGAATGATTGCAGGACGGCGTCGGAAGTTATGTAACGGTATTAGGTGAACGTGCGAATGGATATGTAGCCTGGGGTCCTTTAAGTAACGTTGCAACTTTTGTTTGTGATACGTGGATACTATATCATGATAACCAACTGGTATTTCCGCCTGATTTGCAGGAAACGCTACTCCCATCTTGAGGTTGTCTCTGTTGGACCGTGTTGGCGGGCTTGACCCGACACACTTCGTATGATATGCGTGAGATCTGGTATGCAAATATCAATGATCGGATCTGCACATGTGTCGCGGAGATATCCCTGAAGTATCGCAGTGATATCCGGTCATAGCAGTGGGTTGAATGTTCACGTTCAATAGCTATAGTATGACGAGCCAGGTTTATCTTACGAATCAAGCGGTAAAAGAAATCAATTTCAATGGAAAAACAACATGGCGCAACAGATTCGGAAGAATCAGGGAAATGGTTGGTCAGAAGATGAGATCTTGAGATGAGATTGGAAAAAAAGAATTTGGGAGCGGTGACATTGAATATTGAATATTGATCGATCTGATCACTGTTCGCCGTGTGACTTGGTAGAGACGACCAAACAGTTACAAATTGGAAACATGTCTGAAACGCACAAGGCAAACCGTCGATGGTCTTTTAGACGCTCTGGTTACCAGACTATTCTGTTTCGGAGAATGCTCGTTTACGGTTGCCTAAGGTAGGTAGCTCAAGAACACCCGGAGTCATGGTGCAATGATGTCGCCGGCGCTGTGCAGCCCCCCGGGCTCAATGATCTAGTAGTCAGGAGCCACCAACAACACGAGCTAGCATCCACGTTCGAGCACTAGCTCTCATATCATGGGAAGCCAGGAAGGCGAACACGGACACGGAAGGGTACCGCAAGGCCGTCAACAAGTATTACTGTGATCACGAGTACCATACAGGTCAGCCGCGGTCACCTCCCACATCACCTCACCCCTACCTGTTGTGCGGTCAACGACTGATACAATTCATCCGTCTCCGCCGGCTTGACAGACATGTCAACGACACATGCCCCGGTTCCGGGTTGACGGGTGAACCGATGCCGATGGCAAAGGTGACGTGGTAGGCGTTCCCTAGACTGGTTGATTTTCAGCCCAGCGAGTCTGGCAGCGAGGAGGACACAAGACCACCCAATCTCTCAAACATTGTACAACCAACGGTCTCGTATGGATAATGTGTCGTCCCGTTCAAGATCTTGGCGACCTGGGTCTGTGTCCAAAGTAGCGCTGGAGCGCATGCATATATGTGGACGGTGGTGTAGTACGGCCAACTTTTATATTTGGGCACCACCATAACTTACGAACAGATCTGTTTGGTACTTCAATGTGCGGGACCCCGGCTTTGACTGTTTGTGTGAGGTGCATCAACATTCTACTCATCATCACTGCACTGTTCCTGAGTGCCACGTTCGCCTCCCCCTGGTCGACCTCCGATTCCGATGATCCCGGTGGGGTTGTTGGGGAGGCAACCGAGTACCGCGACAGGGTCGAGCACGAGACAGACGTCACTGGAAGAGTCAAGATCTGGCGAGACCTCATGATGTCGGGGCGTGCCTCCGGGGGCGCTGTCCGTCCTTCATTTCAATACGTCATGGCTGAAGCCGAAGACCCTGACGAAGACGATGCGCCTGCGCCGCCCCCCCGTCGCAAATCGACCTGCGGTTCGGTGCGATACCACCGCCGCTGCTGCCATCTGCGATCGACCCACCAGACACGCTGACGAGTAGTGCCCAGTGGGAGTTACCATCGATTCCGCAGGGTGTAGAGTTTGGAGAAGGGTCGGAGATGGCATCATGGTCGCAGGATTCGACGGAGGTGCATGTGCTGCTGCCTGTGGTGTCGTTGTCACATCTTGGTTCCAGAGGACCTTTGGACAAGATTGGCTTGCTGTCATTGACTACGACGGTTGTCGGTGTCGGTGTCGGTATCTGGCTCAGGCTCGGGCTCGGGATCGAGTCGAAGGAGCATCGATCAACAGCAACAGCTGACGACGGACGAGTTGATGGCGATCAGGGGCGAAGTAGGGGTCCGAGTGGTTAGAGCCGTGACAATCCTGTCTGAAAAATCAAAGCGGTCGCTCGTCGGGGACGGTTCGTATACTGGGTTTGTGTGCGCGGTGTTGGGGCAGGTGCCTGGGGTGGTGATGCATCATTCTACTGGCATTGGCCAGGCCGGGCATGGCGATTGGGAATACGTGGTGTACGTGCAGACAGGCAACAGGGTGTAGCGACGCGTGTCGCACATTCTCCTTGGGGATGTCAAACTCAAAGGGCACGAGGGTCTGCATGTGTACGCCTAGACGGTGGAGATGTCAGCTATCGATTGGAGGATCTGAAGAGCGGGCAGGTCAAGGTGAGCGTTGCTCGTGCGTGCTCGTCGATATAGGGGGATGGCTGACGATGCTTTTGGATTAGGTGTACCGGGTACTCGAAGCATGAGGGTACATACTACTAGATGTTCGTTTACTGCAAGTATATGTATGTTTTTCTCTCTTCGTCGTCTGGGCCTGGCGTTGCTAGTCTCAATAT
>QFEF01002876.1:0-13137 GCA_003316035.1 Neoboletus subvelutipes | reverse complement strand
CTCCGAAGTCCAGGACCAGGACTCGTGTAAGGGCACACCACATACGGTGAAGCCAAGTCCCGACCCACCAGTCAACTCCGGCGTTCCGGAGTTCATCCCGGAGTAAACCGGTCTTTAACACTCATCCAGTAGGCATGTCGCATTAAAGATTTTTTGTTTTAATATAGACCCATCATCTGTGATTGCGATCATAGATCTGATCTTGTCCAGGGAAATAACGACAATTCCTTTGTTGTCATCTGAGATATGTACCTTCTGCATGATCTTCTCATCTAGAGAGAGCATCGGGTTTGGTCATGATTTTACCTGGTTTGTAGCACCAAGCCATGTCAAATCTGGACAAATACATAGCCCACTGAGCTTGTCGTCAGTTAAGGTCCTGCCTTGTCATGAACCATTGCAAATTTGCATGGTCATTCCAAATTTCGAAGTGGTATCTAGCACCTTCTAAATGATGTCGCCACTGTTCCAATGCCTGAATGACCGAAAGCATTTCCTTGTTGGCAATGGGGTAATTCTGTTCTTGTGGAGTCATGGCATGGGAAGAGAAGGCAACTGGATGCCATTCTTCACCCTTTTTCATAGATAATACTGCACCGGTTGCATAATTACTAGCATCACATTCCAGGCAGAATTGACAGTCATCATCAGGATAAGCTAATATTGGAGCTGTGGTGAAACTCTGTTTCAGCATGTCAAATGTGTTTTGCTGTGCTTCTAGCCATTGGAAGGGTTCATCCTTCTTCGTCAAGTCATGAAGAGGGCATGCAACTAGCGCGTAATCTTTGATGAACCTTCTGTAGAAGTTCACTAAACCCAAAAAGCTCCGAACTCCTTTTACGTTCTTTGGAGTGGGCCATTTCCTAATTGCTTTTACTTTTTCTTGATCCATGGAGATTCCATCCTTGCCTACGATCATTCCAAGGAAATCAACCTTAGTTACTTTGAATGTGCATTTTTCAGATTTCACAAATAGATCATTTTCTTTAAGACGTTGGAGGACTTCTAGCACAATCTTGTCGTGTTCCTCTTCATTGTCTGTTTTTGTAAATATTAAGATGTCATTGATATACACCATGACAATGTCATCAATATACACCATGACAATGTCATCAATATACACCATGACAATGCCATCCATATTGGCAAAGATGTCATTAACCATCACTTGGGAGGTGGCAGGGGAGTTGCATAATCCAAAGTACATGACGAGGGGTTCATAAGACCCATGGAAGCACGTAAATGCTGCCTTCCATTCATCACCTTCTTTAATGTGGACATTGTTATATCCCCATCAAAGATCCATTTTTGTAAATAATTTAGCTCCTTTGAGCTTTTCAACCAGCTGCGAAATCAATGGCAGTGGGTAATTGTTTTTGATCGTGTGTTCATTGAGGTATTGGTAATCTTGTACCATACACTTCTTTCCATCCTTTTTATGGATAAAGAACACAGGTGATGTTTGAGGGGATTTAGAAGGTCTAATGTAACCTTTGGTGAGCTGATCATCAATGAACACCATAACCTCTTCTTGTTCCTGAACAGAGAGAGGGATAATTCTGCCTTTCTTAGGTTCATAGCCTTCCTTCATGTCTATTGCATGATCCCAGGGTTTGCGCTTTGGCATGTGCTCAGATTGCTTCTTTGAGAAGACATCTAGGAACTTGTGATATATGAAGGGTATCAATTCTTCGGGTGTTTTGTCTTTAGGTTTTTCCAGTTGCACTTCTAGTGCGCAGATAGTGTTGTAAACAGCGTATTGAATGTCTAATTCTTCCTTTTCAATCCATTGGATGAAGAACAGCTTATCCTGTAAGCTGTGGCAATATGAAGGACAATATGTTATCTTGACAGTGCCTTTTGCCCAATTAATCTCCAGATTATGGCGTTTCAGCCAACTATATCTGAGAATGAATGTGTTCTTGCCAAGGTCGGTAACTTCCACTGAGACTTGCTCATGGTGACCTGTGAATTTGACAATCAATTCAGTGCTGTGCATAATGCTACCAGCGGAGTTCTTTGTGCCATCCACATTGTAAACTGGAATAGGGTGAAGTTCGGTTAAAGGAATGTTATTATGTGAAGCCCATGTCTTGTCAATAAAGATAACATTTGCACCTGAGTCTAGCAAGGCGGTGATTTTAATATACTTGCGCTTTGATCCAAGCGGCAATACCCCAATAGTCATCAAGACTTCTTTTTTGATTTTGATGCTTCTGACGAATACATCATCTGGAATTTCTGGAACTGAAATTTTTTTTGTTTTTGTTTAGGAGAATTAAGCCTGGGTATAACGTTCCCAGTGAGCCCTGAATAGGACCCTCCTGATGGCAAAGGTGTGATAGGAGTAGATACATCTGCAGAATCTCTGCACTCAGTTTCTTCTACAGACAAAGGAGAAAATTGATTCGAGTCCTCTGCACACCCAGATATGCACTTTGGACTATTTAATTTTTTGATTTTGAGGCAATTGCCTTGTAGTCCTTGAACCAGGCTCGAGCCTCATCTAGGCTCATCCCCTTGATCAATGAACTCCAGTCTCACCCCTTGGCCTTGGAGTCGTCCGACTTCTTGTTGGTGCTTTTAACGTCATCCCGGGATGTGTGCGCACAGTCGTGTGACTTTTCTTCCTTGCTCTCGGTGGTGTTGATGTTATGTCCACCGGAGTTCTTTTTGCCCTTATTCTTAGAGCAGTTGTTGCGGTGACCACCACCTAAGAATTTGCACTCAGGGCACTGCAATTTGGGCTTCTTGCAGTCCCTGGAGAAGTGGCCTTCTTGACCACAATTGTGACATTTCAATGACCCCTTTTGGACCACATCAACATCCATGGCGTTAGGGTCGCATTCTTTCTTTTGCCACCTTTCTGCCATTCCTTTGGAAATATATTTTAGGAGCTGTTTCCTAGCTCCGAGCTTCCTGAGCTCTGTCTTGAGTTTATCGAGGTCTTCAAACCTCCCTTGTTCCATGATGATCTTATTGATGAGATCTCTATCAGCGTTCTTTTCTAGAAGCTCGATTAGATGATCGTCATCATATTCAGCCATGGTTTGATATGTTTTGAACTTCATCAAAAACACATCCATTGGGGAATCTCCTTGTCTAAAGTTGGAGATCACCTTGCAATTCCAATCTTTTTCTGTTGTTGAGCAAAAGTGTCCCTCCACAATTGCTGCGAAATGAGTCCAGGATACTAGCTCATAGTCTGGGTGCATCATTGCGCTGAGTTGAGACCATGCGAATGTGCCAGCCTTGTTTCCTTTCATTTGGGACAGGCATGCCTGAATCCCTTGTTGTCCTGTGAGGGCGAGAAGGTTCACTTCTCTCCAGGATCTGAATTTTATCCACCATTCTTCGAATTCTTTGCCATGTTTTCCATTGTAATTTTCCAGGTCTGCAAATATTTTTGAGAGATGGGGCGGTCCTTGTGCATGCATGGAACCTGATGTTCCTATACTGCTTGACATGGAAGCTCCAGCCGCTGCTACCTGAGCATTGACTTGGACTTTGAATTGTTGGAGTCTTTCTTATATGCCCTTATCATATCTAATGAATTTTCTTGTCACTCAAAGTGTGACCTTAGTTCTCTGGCTAGTGCAGCCCAGTTATCATCGTTGCTTTCTCCTGCTGCTGTGTCTAACACATTAAGGAGAGCAGTTGGGATAGTCATTGCCACATCCTTGTCCCCATTGCCAGAAGTCGTATTCATACAAGCTATCGTTAATGAGAGATTAGAGGTATGGGCACCACCCGCAGTGAAGCAAGAGAGATCAGAAGAGGTATTGGTGCAAGAGGAAGCACCGAGAGCAAAGAAGCAGAGAAAGCTTCCTAGGCGAACTATTAGAAGGTTACGCCCCGATAAACCCAAAGACCACGTGTCAAAGTCCTTACAACCTTGTCACATCCTTCATCTTCCTAAAAGATACATACAGTAATATCTTTTCCCCATTGTGTTGCTTCTTCTTCGATTACCGATTCTTGTGAAATTGGCGAATGTGAGGGAGAGACGTTGGGGATTCCCGATCTGAGGGCAAGGGTGATTCTTTCTCCTAAAGTGGGCGGATAGACTAATCCACCAGTTTCAGAGTTTGTGAAATGAGTGAAGAGCACTGGCTCTAGCTCTCTCTCTAAGTTCCTTAAAAATTGTGAAGCTGGGGTGAGGTGACTATCCTCTTCATGGTCTGGCATATATGGGTCAATTGCTGGTAACCTGAATGCGTCAGGTACTTCTCTTGCTGTGATCTCCCATGCTGTAGGTCTGGGGGGTTAGGCCTTGAGCTGGCGAGGAAAGGGTGAAGAGTCCTGTGAAAGGTGATCGGCACTAGCGCCTCTACTATGAGCGATGTGGATCCTTGAGGAGGAGAATGAGGGACTGACTTGTGTCCGACTCGTTGGCTTTTCTAAGTGTAGGTGAAAGGCAGAGTACTAAAGTAGAGTCTAGTTCTAGTGAAACAACCTCAAATGGCCAAAGACCCTAGGTTGCACCTGAACACTTAGACTAGAAAGTGTGAAGAGAAAACTACTGAGTGGCTCTCCTGAGAGGAAGGTAATTCCCAAAAGAACTAGACTGGGGATATCCCATTGTAGTCTCTGGGTTTATATAGCACTCTACTATGTACACATGTGTACTATGGATCTACCAATGTAGAGACAGAGATTAAATACATGAGGTGTAACATGCATCAAGCATGAGGAATGGAAATGAAATGAGTGAGGACACAGCATGCTGTGGCAGAATAGAAGAGAAGAGAAGCCTAACATGTGCTTGACATGAGGCATGGAAATGAAAAAAAGGAAAGAAGGAGCATAGATGACCATGAGAGGTCATATATACTTATTGTTACATGTATAATGGATGCCCCCATTTTTCTCTCTCCTTTCAGTTCCCCTGACCTCTCTGTTGTAACTCCCCTCCCAGAAGACCTTTGGGATGACATCCTCCCCAACCTCGACATCCCACAAGCCTTATGGGATGAGGTATTCCACCCTTCACTCTTCCAGGACTAATTGGACTTCTCGTCCATTTTCTTGCTCTAACCTCTCACAGTCCTGCTATCTCTTCATTTCAGACTCCTTATCTCCTAAGTCAAATTCTCTCACATTTGACTTGTATTCCATTAACCCACCTTCAGATCTCTCTTCTTTCATATTCATATGCTTTCATTCTGGTCTCTTTTCACTTCATATGTTTTTCTTCCGGTGCCTTTATAACTGCGTCCACAGTTCTTTTCATTTTGGCATCAATAGAACTGTGCCCACAATCTATTTGATCTCACACCCTTTCATTATGGTACTTTTCTATTTCAGTTGGCAACCCTATTTCTAGACCGGCCCTAAAGGGGCTTAGTATAAATAGCTTGATCACCACCCATGTAACCCTAACTTTGATCTGCACAATTTTACGTGGAATTCGAAGCTCATTGGAAATCTTAACTTCAATCTGCTGTCAATCAGAAGCTCAGTTAAGTAACTGAGAACCTTCCAAGGAAGGGGTCTTCACTTGTCAACAGATCAGAGGATCCTTCTTGCCCAGAGATAGAGGTCTTGTTCACAACCTCTCCATAGCCGACTCCTCTATTAGTGCCTAGAGGGAGCCCGCTTATATCTGTACTGTGGCTTTGACAAGGGATACCACAACTGTTGCACCAACACCCACTATTTGACCAGAGGGTCATTGCAATCAGAGGATCGCCTGTTAGTAGCGAAGACTTCAGTCTTCCACATATGCGTCACTTGTTACACCGGTCATAACTGTTATGAGTAGTAATATTTTCAAACTTTTTCAATCGTTACACTCTACATTCATTTTCACTTTCTACCATACACCTTATCACGCGTGACCATGGGAGACTATGACTAAGCAAAGTCTAGACCCATGATATCATAAACACATGTTATTAATCTCCACTTACTTCTCTTCCTATTTTAATTACTGATGAGAACCTTCTCACTATACTATATCCATACATAGTAAACTCTCTCATGCACTGCTTGGTCTGTGCACATCTCTCAGTAGTATAAAGGCTTGCATGTATTAGCCTGTTACCTCAGTCTAATCCATTTGTCACTGTTGCAGTTCTACCCTTCATGATTAAGAATATTGCTCTCGCCTCATACCTTTTACCTCGCCAGCAGTTGGTGTACGCTGCAAAGCTTGTCATCCGGCTAGTGGTTTCCTAGGAGATCATTACACTTGGATTAGACTGCTATACACTACCTGGACTCTAGGGTAAAGGAGTGCCCATGGAAGCTTTCCCACATTTTTATTTCTTCACGCTCATACCTTGAGAGCATAGTGGTTCCAGCCACAAGCTTTAGTCTCGTTAAGTAGAAACCTTCTCAGTCCCTCCCTTGAGGTGATACCAGCATAGGGGTCATGCCCTATTTGCTAAGGACGACTGGGAACAACTGTGGTCGCACAGTCCCAGGCTGAGTGTTACAGTCCCAGGCCGAGTGTTATGGTCCCAAACCTCCACAGGTCATAACGAGGGACATAGTCATTTCTTTTCTTTTCATCTTATCTAATCTTATCTTTTTCGAGTCACGTGACTAGATCACGTGATCACTAGTCTGGAGCTAGTTCACTTCCAGCTGGTTCACTTGCGCTCATGGACGCTCACTTCTCATAAGAGTCTAGACTTGATGTCAAAAACTCTTTCGTACCTTAATCTATCCTTATATATACTAATGACTTCCCACAGTCATATCCGCTCCTTCTTTACTTCTTTTAATCTCCATGCCTCATGTCAAGCACATGTTAGGCTTCTCTTCCATTCTGCCACAGCATGCTGTGTCCTCACTCATTTCATTTCCATTCCTCATGCTCAACACATGTTCTAACTCATGTATTTAATCTCTGTCTCTACATCGGTAGATCCGTAGTACACATGTATACATAGTAGAGCAATATATAAACCCAGAGACTTGACCAGATACCCTCCAGTCTAGTTCTCTTGGAAATTACCTTCCTCTCAGGAGTTCCACTTGATTAGCTAGTTTTCTCTTCTTCACACCCAGTCTAAGTGTTCAGGTGCAACCTAGAGTCTTCGGACATTTGAGATTGTTTCACCAAGTCTATATCGTCTCGTTAGTCCCTCAGGCATTGAGGAGGTAGAGCGTCAATTTTTTAGTTCAAATAGTTTATGTGTAGTTTTGTCCCTGGGCTTTGCAGACCCCAGAGGATCTGTTATGTTACCCGTTGCTGAAGAAGATATTATCTTAGATCCCGTCATTACTTCCTCCATCGCTCAGTTTGCTGATTCCCCAGAGCTTGGTTGGAAAAATACCTTGCAGTAAGGATAAGCTTCTGTCTATGACAGGAAGATTACAACTTTGAGCTCTCAAAAGAAGAAAATGTTTGGCTACCCAGGCTGCAGAGCACCGGTTAGCGCAAGAAAAGAAAGAAGCCCGTCGAGCAGCTCGTCTTGCAAGAAAACAAGCCCTTCACAGATACTTCCTCCTCCTCCAATCCCAACCTGATTACATTCACTAAATAATGTCCGCCATCGATATCGCTGAACTCACTCAGCAACTAGGAGACTTAAGCATAGAAAAAGAAAAGTCTTCGGTCACAAAAAAGATCACGGATCCCGACAAATGGGATGGAGATCGTGCTAAATTCAGGTTGTGGTGGATTCGTCTCCAACTATGGGTAGACAAACAAACCTGGAAGTCTGATCGACTTCGTACCATTGCGGTACTATCTAGATTCGAGAAAAAGGCAGAGAGCTATGCCCAAATACGTCTCGAACATTGGTACCAAAAGGAAGAGTGGGATGAATACGACACGGACAATAAGCCCACAGGGCGCAAATACAGGGACAAAGCTTGGCCTACTTGGGCAGAGCTAAAGGAAGATGTCAAGACCTATTTCCAAATAGATGTCTTGTCACACAAGAGCCTCAAAAAGTTAGAGGCACTCAAACAAGGAAACTTCCCCATAGATGTGTTCCTACAAAGGTTCGAAGTCCTCCAAGGAGAATTGGGGATCGACGAAGAGCATGCCAAAGAGCTGCTCAAAAAGGCAGTAGATTATCGAATCTACTACACAGTCTGCATGAACTGGGCTGTAAGCTTCGCCACTCTCACACTTGCCGAATTAAAACAGGCATACATGGAGATCGGTAGGGCTTTAGAACAGATGGCAGTCGAAAGGGGACCTGCCAAGTCTGCTGCCTATACACCTCGTTCTCAAGGACCACCGCGGCCCTACAGCCAACAACCACCATGATCGTATCCTGCACCATCACGTCCACCCCTTGGGCAATATTACTTTACTCCCACTGGAACTCAACCTGGTCGTGGAGCACCAATGGAGATCAGCACCCAACAAGTGCAATATCCTGACACAAGGACTTGTTATGGGTGTTCAAAAGTCAGCCACATATGGCCTGATTGTGACACAAACCCTAACAAGAGACAGCAGCGTTTCCCGTCTCAGGCCTGATCACAATATGTCTGGGATATCACTTCCGGACAATACGTAATGTCCTATATGCCCGCCCCTTCACCTGCTGTGCAGACACAGCAACATTTCACTGGGAGGCCTTTGCTGCAGCCCCCAGCCGCCCCCGTGGTTCCGGCAACAATGAATTATGTCTCGGCAGAAGCTGAGGCATACTATAGAGATAAATTTGAAGTTGAGGCTTGCCAATGAGCAGCCGAGGCTTTAAAAGGACAGAGTTCATAGAATCGGGGGTTTCTACGGACTTACGAACATTTTCTTCTTCTTTTACAAAAACAGAAAATTACATAGCACTGGACTTGAATGGACTAGAGCAAATGCTCGAGGGTGGCTTATATACAGAAAAAGACTTTCCTGTAACCAATCTCGATTCCATTTTTTGTAATATAATCGATTCAAATTCCAAAAGGGCGACTCACATGAGCATGGCACTGGAATTCAAAAATAGTGTGCTTGATTCCCTCATTCCAAAAATAAGGACTATGTCTATTTATAAATCCCTCAACACTTTGACCACAGCTCAAAGAACATCCTCACTGTCATTCAGTGGAGAATTCTTGCTTGAGACAAAGGTGTTCTGGAAACAATCTGGAAGTTGGCGATTCTGATTGTTTAAGTCCTTATTGGATTCTGGGGCCTCCCACACCTTCATCGACCAATGATATGTACAATGGTATGGTGTTCCCATATTTAATCTCACAAAACCTATTCCTGTAAAAAATGCTGACGGATCTAATGGATCCATTGGGGAAATAACCCAAGCTTGTACTCTTCTTATTTGTATTCAAGGACATTTTGAGATTATCGACGCCTATGTTTCTGAAATAGGCACCCATCGATTGATCATCAGATATGATTGGCTTTATCACCATAATCCCGATATTGATTGGGTAGAAAAAACCATTTCCTTTTCGCATTGTACACAACACTGTAAAATTATGGGAGACATCCCCATGGAAGCACATAACTCACCATTGTTTATTAGAACCATCAAGGCTGGAATAAAAGAAAAAGTTCCTGAAGCGTACCATGACTTCTTGGACGTGTTTTCTGAACAAGAGTCAGAAAGAGTTCCCGAACGAAAACCCTGGGATCACGCAATTGATCTTAAACCAGATTTCATTCCTAAAAAGGGAAGAGTAATTCCTCTGTCAGACACAGAAATGGATGAAGTACGAAACTTCATTGACAAGAAACTTAAAAAAAGATATATTTGCCCATTAAAATCTCCTCAAACAGCCCCTGTATTCTTTATTCCAAAAAAGGACAGTAAAAAACATTTAGTAATGGACTATTGATATTTAAATGACGGCACCATTAAAAATGCCTATCCCCTCCCTTTAATTTCCACATTAATAGATCGCCTTAATGGCACAGATCTGTTTACAGCCCTAGATCTTTGATGGGGTTATAATAACATGTGAATCAAAGAAGGTGATGAGTGGAAAGGTGCATTTGTAACCCCTATGGGTGCCTATGAACCAACTATTATGTATTTTGGAATGACTAATTCTCCCCCCACATTCCAGCAAATGATGAATGATATCTTTAATGACATGTATGCTGTATTAGTAATCTACATTGACGACTGTATGATATTTACAAAAGGAAAAACAAAAGAAGAACACGAGGACATTGTATGAGAAGTCCTTACTAGATTAAGGGACAATGATTTATTTGTAAAACCTGAGAAGTGCACCTTTACAAAGGAGAAGGTCGACTTCTTAGATATGATGGTATCTAAAGAGGGGGTCAAAATGCAGGAAAAGAAGGTGTCAGGGGTAATGGATTGGCTGGTTCCCACACGCCTCAAACAACTGCAAGGCTTCCTCAGATTATGTAATTATTATTGAAGATTTATCGAAGGCTTTGCCAAAATCGCTCATTCCCTAAATGATCTTACCAAGAAAGACATTCCATTCACTTGGGGATCGAAACAACAATCTGCTTTCAAAACTTTGAAAAGTAGATTTACAACAGCTCCTTTATTAGCATACCCAAATTGAGATCAAGAAATGCGTTTGGAAACAGATGCATCCGATATCGCCACAGGAGCTGTTCTCTCAGTAAAATGCGATGACGACCTATGGCGTCCATGTGCCTTCATTTCTCACTCTTTCGATAGCACTGAGTGCAACTATCCTATTTACAATAAAGAACTTTTAGCAGTTATCCGCGCCCTGGAAGAGTGGCATCATTATCTTATAGGTCGCAAAAGATTTGAAATCTGGACTGATCACAAAAACCTAGAATATTGGAAGAAGCCACAAACCTTATCAGGTCAACAAGCTTGCTGGCATGCACTTCTTCAAGAATTTAATTATGTCTTCATTTACAAACCTGGTACAAGTAACAGTCACGCAGATGCTCTCTCATGATGACCAGATCATAGTGATGCAGTTCCAGATCATAACGTGAATATCACTGTTCTCCCTCCATCTGTTTTTATTAACAAAATTTCTATCTCCTCTTCCTTCTTCAAAAAATTACAAAAAGAATCAAATACTATAGAAATGGACACGATAGATGATTTCAGCCATGACAACAAAACAAGAATCTTTAAAAATACAAAAAACAAAATATATGTTCCAAAATCTTTATGTACCGAACTTTTAATATTGTGTCATGACTCACCAATAGCCAGACATCAGGGTCATGCATGTACCATTCATTTACTTACACAACACTTTTCTTGGCCAGGAGTCACTAAAGACATTAAATTATACGTAGATAGCTGTCAAGTGTGCGCCTTCACGAAGGGTAAGCAAAAAGCACCGGCAGGAAAACTTCTTCCTCTTCCCACTCCTAAACATCCATGGGAAGATCTATCTGTCGATTTTATCACCAGACTTCCTAAATCGAAAGGATACATGGCTATTTGTATCGTAGTTGATCGATTCTCAAAAGAAGTTGTATTTATACCAACTTTCGATACTGTAAATTCTAAAGACTTAGCTATTCTATTTTGAGACAATGTTTGGTGTATCCACGGACTACCTTCTACTATAGTTTCGGATAGAGGACCTCAATTCATATTGGACTTCACAGTAGAACTATGTAAACTTCTCTCGATCCACCAAAAGATCTCCACCACTTACCATCCACAAACTGATGGTCAAACTGAATGTATTAATTGGGAATTAGAGCAGTATCTCCGCACTTATATTGCCAAGAAGCAAGGAGACTGTGAAACGACCCAAACAACTACTAATGGTCTTGGGGACGCCAAGCTAAGATCTGACTGTAGAATAACAGGAAGTGAGTGAGGATTGACAACTTCCAAGACTCAGGGATAAAGTGATTGATGAGGCTTAATAACCTCTGCTGAGTGGAACTCTTGTTGTAAGGGAATATCCAAGAGAACTAGACTGGGGATAACCCGGTCAAGTCTCTGGGTTTATATAGCACTCTACTATGTGTACATGTGTACTACAGATCTACCGATGTAGAGACGGAGATTAAATACATGAGGTGTAACATGCATCAAGCATGAAGATAAAGCGTTGTAGGAGCTTCCAGCTCCCTACGTTCACATCTCTCCTTTTTCTTTCTTTCTAGGTGCCGTTCGGTCATCTCCATCGTGTCCCGTGTCCGTCAAGCCCAATCCAAGGTGAACAATTTTAATCTGTACGTATCCGTTTGCATTGTGTCTATCCGTATGACCAGTCCGGAGTCCGTAATGAACCAGACCACGCCAATCTTCCTCCATTCAACCCTTCATACGCTGATTTCGTCATAACACTATTTTTATCTTACCATAAACGCCGTTTCACACCTTTCTTTCGTCTTACCGTTCGTTACATGCTGCCATTGCCACATTAGACCTAAATAGGCTATATCTCCCCGGTAACTTAGTTACCAAGTCTTGGGTATACCCGGACTATAAAAAGTTTGTATCAGGATCGAAAAATATGATCTTGTGCACTCGGCCTCGATCCTTAGCGTAAAAAATGTTCTCGCCACCGTTCTAGTTGTCTTCGTCATCGGTCCTCGTCCTTGACCGACCCCTACTTGTGTTCCAGTATCTGGTCCTCGTCCTTGACCAGTCCTATCCGCTTTCCTTCGTTCCGACCCTTGTCCTTGGTCAGATTAACAACCTCTCGAAGTTCAGTCCACTCCGGACTGACCCATCACATTTGCTCTACTTTCCGGACTCTCACCGGACTAGTTCTACTGGTTCAGGTCAGTCATAGCCCCCCATCCCATACTAACATCCCGCAACAGAACCCCTTGGGACGAGTTTACTCGCCCTTTCTACCTATTTACTAAAGAGGTCTTTGACCTTGACCACTGTTTCTACAGCGTGTATCAAACATGCTGAAGGAATGTGTTAGAAGCATTGCTTCTGAAATGGAAGGGAAGTTAAACATGTGTTAGACATGAGGAACGGAAATGAATAACATGCGTCAAGCATGTGTGTGACAAATAAGAATATGTGCACAGCACGGACATTGAAGTCGTGAGGATGTTGTGAGGAGATCTAGAGCTAGATCGTAGATTCCTGATGTCGTAATAGATGACTAGCATCTGTGAGTCATGTGATCTCTGATCACATGGTAGGGAAGTCATGTGACACTAGATCACATGATGAGTGGTGCTCATGGCCTAACCAGCTGAAGGGAACTATCTTCAGTATAGAGATTAGATGTAATCTAATCATATCTGATAAGATA
>QFEF01002870.1:0-10285 GCA_003316035.1 Neoboletus subvelutipes | reverse complement strand
GGGGGGGGGGGAAAGTTTCGTGGATGTCAAACGTAGAAAAGAAATAAGGTACCTTCGAGATCAATGTCCCATTCGTGTGCGAGGGATAGAATATCATCGCCTTCGTTCGCTTCGATCGTTTTGATGGGGGTCCCGTTGTGGTCCTTGAAATGTAAGGTGATGCTGAGAAGTGAACAGGGTGAGAGCTCTGACCACGGAAAGGAGGATACATGGAGACGAACCCAGTCCCGGGTGCTGGTCGAGTGATACCTCCGTGTCGCGGTGCTGGGGTGGGATGTCATCAGTCACGGACAGACGGTGCGTGAGAGGAAGGAGTGTGCGTACCACTGGATGCGTGTAACCAGCGACTTTGTGTCAGTGTACTCGGGATTTTCAGAAAGCATGGTGTAGGGGTGGGCAGTGAGAACGACCGCCGAATCAATTGGTGAAAAGCACGTTGGGACTGTATGTGGCCCACGGCCGACCGACCCCGAAGTAAAGACCCACCCGTGGATATTCGCAAGCCAAGTGCGAAGGTCGTGCCAACGATGCGTGCAAGTTCGAGTGGAATGCGGACGGCGACGGACATGGCACTAATTTATGGGTCCGCTGGTAATTCAGGTGATGGTGACCCGTCCGAGTGCAATGTTTTGAATTTTCGGCCGTCCTCTGTCTGGGTCACATGATGTGTCATTCCAATGGATGGCCACGTGACCTACCTATATATGGCAACTCCTCCGAGTGAAACGTTGAACTGGACACTAGCTCAAGATTGCACTCATCACGAGCTTTGAGTCTTTGATGGATCTCCCACCGACTCAGACCTGTAACTTTGTGAGTATTGAACGCATTCGTGTCTGGAATACCTAACGACGACCAGAAAACGGACTGGGCAGCGAATGGTCTCACTGCCATACTAATCTTTGGACTCTTTGTATCCTATGTTCCGCAGGTGTGTCTCACCCGTTTAATTTATGCTGTCGTCACTCAATATATCCTACAGCATTTGCGTATAATTCGGGCTGGAACCTCTATCGGATTTAGCCCTTGGTTTTTGCTGCTCGGTAGCACCTCCTCTGCAGCCGCTATGCTCAATATGTACGTTGCGTGGGTTCTTTTCCGTTGTGGCTAGTTCTAGACATTGGTTCTAGGGTTACACTTCAATACCCTGTCATACGTTGCTGCACCCAAATGGTGCGTCGCCCGTTCCGTCTTTATAACTACAGTCGTCCCTGACCCGGGCCACTAGAGCCTTGGGAAGTGTATCGAGCAAACTGCTGGCGTATTCCAAGTCGGTACACAATGGTTCTTATTCACCACGATGTATGTGACCGCCGAGTTTTGATGCCCGGTCGACGAGTCCCATTCTCCCTTTTAGTCTGGTCCTCTACATGCTCTACTACCCTCCCAATCTCAAGTACATTCAACTCGATATTAACACGCATGATGCGCGACCGATCCATCACGTCCGCACTAAGCTCAAGAGCTCCGAATGGCGATTGTCGGTCATCGTCTCCTGGCTCGTTTTTCTCCACCTGTATGTCCCTTTCCATCCCTTCCTGTTCTCCATACCACTGACCCACGCAGGGCAATCATTCTTGTCACGACGTTTGTCCTACTCGTGGATTCTCCGCCATCGCCGGACTCTTCCGTACCGCATCCGCCTCAAATTACGCTTTGGGCGACTTTCTTGGGCGTGACATCGGGTTTGCTTGCAGGTGTGCAGTATGCCCCGCAACTTATGCGGACGTATCACCTCAAGCTCGTTGGCGCGTTGAGTATCCCGATGATGGTGATCCAGAGCCCGGGTGGAATCGTTATGGCCGTCTCGATTGCCATGCGACCAGGAACTGATTGGACGAGTGCGTCACGTTTTTTTTGTTGCGTTTGCGTAATATCACCTCTGCTGTTGATGGATCATCGCTCGCGGATTTTTTTTGTTAATGGATAGGACTGATTGAATACTGCGTTTAGGTTGGGTGATGTATGCCGTGTCGGCGGTGATGCAAGCTTGTTTGCTGCTCATGTGCTTCGCATGGAAAATCCGACAAGGTCGCCTCGGGATTGACGATTTTGGCAGACCACTCGGAGAAGCTGCAGAAGTGCCCGTCGAAGGAGCAACTCGTACGCCGAGTGAGGAGGATGGCGTGAGCGTCGTGATCGAGGGCGAGATCGGCGATGAGGCGGTGAGGGAGGATACGCCGTTGTTGAAGTCAGGGAGTATCGTTCGTCGGGGAGGAGTGTTGGGATGGATTCAAGGGTTGGGCAAGTAAAGGTAAATCATTTGGATGCATAGAACCCTTTTGCTGGCTTTGGGATGTGGGTGGACTGATGGCGGTCACCGTAATATAATGGGTATCTATTACTTCTTGGCTAACCCATTCGTTCGAACATGTCGTGTGCTGGTTGTGTATACTCAGCCGTTTGAAGTTGGTAGGTGAGACACAAGTACTATACTACAGCTTTGCCCCGCTACTTGATGACGTTACAGTGACCAACTTTTCCAAACCAATCTTCGTCCGCGCGCTCATCGCAACACTCTTACGAGAATGTTTGTCGACAAAGACGTGTGTATACCCTCCCACAGCAGCTGGTACATCCACGCTTCCCGACGTCTCGTCTCCTTCCAAGGACTTGAACACCCCAACTTCGTATGTGACCGAGCTCCTTCCGAGCTGTGCGATTCTCAGACCCAAGTCGAGGACGTCTGGGAATGAAAGTGGGGAGAAAAACTGAACGCCGTGCATTAGTGATATCAATTACTAAGGTCGGGGAAGACGACGGTGGTGAGACGCACCTCGCAAAACGACGACACCACGAGTCCGATCTGGTCTGGGTCCCCGTCCGAATCGGGTTGGGTCGGTGCGAGCCCACAGTGTTGGATGAGGTAGGTGTTGACGATGGCGTCAAAGAGGTGATAGTAGACGGCGTTATTAACGTGTGCGTATTGATCGTTGTCGCTCCTTCACGATGTCCAATGTGAACAAGGAGGCCATGTCGGATGCAAGGTTAGAAATGGAGGCGGAGGCTAAGATGGGCGAGAGAGGCGAACCAGCGTGTGCGGTAGGAGAGAAAGAAGGGATAGTCGGAACGTCGTCGTTTTTTCTTGTCGTTGGTGTTGGGAGAGCTCGTAGACATGACTGCGATTTTTGCCCGGGGCCACGACGAAACCTGGCGCGCAACTTTGGTCTCTTCTCACGCTGCTGGCCCAAACGCTCTTGAAGAGTTTCAGAGTCTCGTCAGGCTACATCTGTGCGTGGTTCGTTCAGGATTTCGATAGATGTCCGTCACAGATAATCCGAGCCTGATATTCATCGGTTGGATCAGGCGAACCTCTACCTCTTGCAGCCATATCATTACTACCGTTCATCCCTCGGTAGGCAAGTTTATCGAGCTGTGAGAACGAGCTGTTGTTTTACATGGTGGTTTTCGGCGGACGACTTGGAGACAATGACCACTAGCCCTCCACGCCATCGTGGGGATTACTGTTTCCTCCGAGTCGTGTGCTCAGTTCACATTCGAGAAGGCTACTGGCAAGAAACGGTCCGGGCGAGTTTGGGAAGCTTGCTCATTGAACTTGGCACAACGTACGTTCCAATCCGATCCGCGTGGCAGTGCTCGGAACAATCTCCATACAAGTCCCATAGGAGTCTTCTCGCTGAATGCCCTGCATCATCCAGACATCCCACTAACGCCTTCTATCGATGTACCTTCACACAAGCATGTGGGTCTTTCACTACTTATCGAATGAGGCTTGAATCTTGAAGCCTCGCCTAGAGTTCCACTCACCTCGCTTACTTCGCAATCCGGACCCGTCCTCCGATCCGGATCTAACTTTGTCTCACCTGTCCGTCACCCTTTTCAATGGGTTCCATAGGGGTTCTCCGACAAACACTTAAATTCCTGGACTCTCCCCAGGCTTCATCTTCGCCTTTGACCACGACCATACCCCCGCCATTTGCCCACCCTCTCGCGCCAGCTCGCTCTCCGATTCCCCACCATGCCTTCGCTCAGGAATACCTTGTCTCAATATTTCTCCAAGGTCGTACACCATCATCACATGGAAAATGCCATCCTCTATCATACCTCGACGCTTGACACCTGGCCGAGCGAGTTGGTCGACAAGTCTGACCGATTCGTAGATAGGGTCGAGGCATGTATCACTCATACCATGACCCCCGGGCATGACGGGTGTCCTCCCACAGTGGACAAAGAACACCATCATACCTTCCTCCGCGTTACACTCGCACCCTCCGAGGACCACCCCGAAGAAACCATCTTCGTTGAGCGAGTGCTCACTCAGCAGGGTGGAGCCACACATTCTGTCATTCCTTTCGCGACGGATGCAGCGTCCCCACCAGGGACCCCATCTTCAGACGCAGCTACATGCTCAGAGGTCGGGGATACGTTGCACGACCACGCCTGCGTCATCCTCGAAGGCTCCCCCTCCGCCCTCATCCACGCCCACCACCTCAAAGCAGATCGTACCACCCACTTCGCAGGCTGCCCTGACCGCCGCCTTTCTCTCCTCGAATTCGCCACCCTCCTCCGTTTCGTCAGTGTCCACGGTCTACGTGCCGTGTCGCTCGGCATGGACACCGCATGCGAGACGTACTCGAGATGGTTCTGCAGAGCTAGTATGGGTGCGCTGGCGGTCGTGATGCGCGGGGCGTTTAGACAGTTAACCCCCCCAAAGGGTGAGGGGGCGACTCGGATTGAACAGGCGACACAGAAATCTGTAGATGCGTGGTTGAAGTCGACGTTCGAGACCTATCCTGCACGGAAAGTGGCAGCTGAGAACCTCGTAAGTTTATTCCTTTCCGTCTATCCATGTCCTGCGGCTCACGGAGCCATGGCTGTAGACGAGGCAGTTGAATGCGATGAGCGAGGAGGAACGAGCGAGAAAATTGCAGCAGGTCGCCAAGAGGGAGGAAGAGGAAGCGTTCAAGGCGAGAGTGCATGCAGCTTTTCGACAGATGGATTTGATGTTGGCTCAATCGAGGTCATCGATATAGAACATGTACTGTATATCCTTGATCGTAATTTCCCGCATTTGAATATATATTTTCTTGAATTCTGGGTAGATTTTGTGCTCTATCGAAAACGGTATCATTGCAGTAGACGGTCTTTAGTGTTAGGGTACAGTGTTGAGTCGGGATATGGAATCGTGCTTTTTGTGAAACGCCGAAAGACCGCAACGGATCGCCGAGCTAACATCCTCGCGAGCCTGCGCAGGGAGCACAGTCCCAAGCTGGCTTATCCCAACCAACCGCTGGTGCACTCTACGAGTTCCGAAAGGCTTCAGGGGGCCCGATAGTGTACCCAAATTTGTAGGTGGTCCAAAATATCCCTCTATGCGCCTAGTCAAGTCAGGACGAAGGTCACCAACTCCGCACGGTGGCCTGTAGAAGCTACTGAGGCGCTGAGCGCCAATTCAAGGGTGTTCGTACAGCGTCTGTTTGTGAGGGTCCCAGTAGAGGTGTGCAATCGTCTCGTATGATGCTAGGCCGCTGAATCGGGCGGACATACGACGTATGAGAGAAATGGATTGCCAGTGGGAGGCGCGACTCGGTCTGGGGGACACACGCTAGGCAGATATCCAGGTGCTAGTTAAACGCTAAGCAACCACCAAAGGTGAGCCGAGAGAAGACGAAGAGGTGGTTTTGCTGAATTCGTTTGGAGTAGACAAGATGCCTAGGCTTTTTCGTCGTGCAGCCAGAGAAACGTTGTCGAAAAAAAAGTGCACTCGCATTTGGCAACGTCAATCTTTTGAAGACACTGGGAAGGCAGTGTGACGAGCTTCTGCACCTAGATCAGAAAAGAATGTTCGAGGCTGATGTGCTTTGGAGAGGAACAAGTTCCAACCGTTTTGGAAAGGTCCAATTGATTCGAGTGAGTCTCAGCTTCCAAGCGACCCGACTCGTCCACTATATACTTATTTCTAGAACATTGAAGCGATCCGGTTCATCTGACCATCGTCCACGGCCCACATCATCCCAACGACAGAACAACCCAGCGAAATACATCGCCAGCGCGAGATGGATCACCTCGTCTAGACTCTCCGGAGCCGAGAAAGTCCAGACGAGGAGATCCAGCCGGATGCCATGCAGAAAGACATGCAAATAATATCAGCCATCAATATCGCTCGACTGGGAATTCACCTTGTATCAGCAGCATTCACATCACTAGGTAAACTCAGCCACTATAAGTACTTAGCAGCGTGCCATCCCCTGCGAGATCCACCAATATCATTCCACTCCAATGACCCACTGGTCGGCATCCTGGCTCTGCATTCCAAGTGGGTACTCGTCAAACATAAAAAAAGAGAAGGCGACTTTCGCGGGGAGAACCCATCGCCCTCACCCCTGTATTCATATTTCCCTTATCTTTAAGCATCGCTGCACGCTATCGACGATATCTTGGTCCAAACACACCGTCCGCCCTCTTTGGCCAGTCGAATTTATTTTCGTTCCACGTCGTCGCTGTGGACTGTTGGGCCACTCCTTCAATCACGGAGCACGCGACTGTGACCACGACGGATCCAACCCCCGCCCTTCAAGCGTGTGCACGGGAATAACCCATAGTGGTAAACATCCGCTTTGGCTGGACGTGTCATTTTCGTGTCCGTCGCGAGTGATCCGCGGAACGCGGCTGACGTGCACGGTTGGGGCCTGAGGTACTTACTGCTGATACCCTTGATACCAGCGCTTCTGCCCATTTCCCGATAGCAAGCACAGCAGCTAGACTCGGAGAAGATGCCACTTTGGGGCACCCGATCCTTGCGCGTTCAAATGGCGTCGCGTTCCGGAAGCACGCCCCAAGAAACAATGAGGGTGATGCTTGTAGTGGCTGTCTGTCTACGTGCGTATCGCACCGAATACCGAAGCGGATGTGTGACGCTGACTGACTTGTCCTTCGTTGTTCCTTGCAGCCTTGTCGCCGCGGGGGTTGTCTCCGGCCTTCGCAAGGTGAATGCCCGACCTGTCGTATGCCACCGCTGAAGGAGACCTTGTCAGTGACCCATTGGCAACTGAGCTGGCTCGGTTTCGGCGTCCTCACATAGTATGATCATCCTGACGTTGTGGCTATCTCTGGGAGTGTATTTCGTCCTAATTTTTCTAAGCTGCCACGCCACCTTACACCCTCCCAACGTGCCACTCAGAAATTAGAATTAACCACCTCCCGTTCACGGGCAATTTTTATCTTCAGATCCAACTGCTGTGGCCGGACATATGCAACACCTTTTCTTCCATCGGGTGGCCCAGGCCGTCTCTCCCGCACCCCCTGCTCCAGCCAAACCCCGTAGGGTTATATAGGCTTGGATCTCCCGACGCTGCGGAATCCCGAAAAGTGTGAGGCGTTCTTTCGAGCTCATTGCGCCCACTCTGCATAATGTCCCCAGTTCACCCTACACCACTGTCGAAGTCAAAATCGCCCTCGTACTTTCCCATATGAAATCAACATGGCTTGGATTTGGGTTAATCGAATCGACGCAGCTCTAGGTTAACGTGCACCCGCCAACTTATAACCTCACGACTTGGGACGATTTCGAACACAATTTGGAGACTACCTCCACAACTCGTTCGCCGAAGAAGATGCGAAGCAAGAGATGGAGCGTCTCGAACAAAGCGTCATGACCGCACAGGATTTTTCGTCAAGCACGAAAGCTTGCTTGCAATCTTATTACTCGGGAGTGCCGACTACTTACGACGACTAGAAGCGCCGTGCAATTTCCCTCGACCGCGATATTGGGAAATATGACCAGGCTCTTGCTGCGAAGAGGTCCGGATAGCCTTGATCGAGGAAAAGCTCGCGCCATGGACGGACAACCCCCGCCTGCGTTCACTATGGGAACCATTAGTCAAGGAGGGAAGGAAATACTACTCCTACTCAATCTACGGGTGGAGGACAGATTTTTGGCAGATCAGGCAAGCCAATAGATCAGAGCGACTCATGCACCGTTCTCAGGTCCATGGCGAGCCCCCTTCCGTCATCAAACCTCCGCTGCTCTGGTGCCCTCGTTCGAGGCTTGGGACGAGGCACCGGACGTGGATAGGCAGTCGTAAATGTTAGTCAAGATGATTCCAAAATGCGAACAAGACGACGATCTTTGATGGATTGCGAGCAACTGCCCGCTGTCGACATCTCTTTGCTTTTTGAGCCCCGAGTCGAACGGACCTGGGACGATGCTAAGGGGGATCCAGATGCGGACCGTGGTCAGTCGCCCGTAGCCCCTTTTGTTTTTGTTGATCGTTGTCGTCTTTGGTCCCTAGTGTCCGCAACATATGAGTGGCTGAAGGTCTCTGTGCCGCCTTGTCGAGCATGTATACTGCCAAATGACTCGGGTGGAATCATCTCAGCCCTTGGTCACCTCTCTTATTTGGGAAACAAATTTGTCACCCAAAGCCAGTGACGCGGTCGTCGTATATAGACCCCCCGAGATGACCCTGCCGAGGTTTCCATCATGAAGTTCCTCTCGACAAGGCGGCCTTGTTGTCATCGTCCTGAGCCGGTTGTAACGATTACCGAGATGTGACTTACAAAGACTTAAAGAGACAGCCCTGTCAGGGTGCCAGTGGCTAGGAAGTTGGTAGAATTCCTCCATGCCGACAAAGAGATAAATACCTTTTGAACCCATGTAGGAATGCTAAGTGGTTTGAGTATATATATCGTTGTGATTTCGACGGAGCTGGAATTGGCAACCGAACATTAGTGAGTGTGGCATTTTTTACGACTCAATAGTGTAATGGCTCGTCTCCCGAGCTATTCAGAATAAGCATGATATTATGATACAGTGTGCTCATCATGTGGGTTCACAGCTAATTAGATGACCACCCACACCATCCAAGGTGGTCAAATAGCTGAGCCTCCCTTGGATCAGAATAATTTCTCCAATCCTCACAACACCACTCAGTACTCAACACTTCCTCCAAATCCTAATGACTGACTTGGATGCCACTTGCTATGAGATCAAGTTAGTATGTGAGAAGAAATGACACTTGACCACCTACACAGAGGGTGGTGTGAGATTACATCCATGACTAGTTTTACTTTTTCCTCCCGCCCTTTGGTACAAGTATATTTGACAAAGAGCTGATCCAGTTTCTTGGATACCTGAGCAGATATTCCAGATGCTTGATACATTTGTATTGCCAAGGAAAAGGGGTCTTCAGATTTGTTTTGGACTAGAGTAAAGGAATATTGAAGAGATAGCAAAAGGTCTATTAAGGAAGGTATGTATAAAAGTTATCAAAATCAAGATCAAATTAGCTTACCAATGCCATTTTGAAGGATATCTTTTGTTGTGTTGGCTGGCTCTTTAGTCTTAAATACATGGGAAATTGGTATGATAAACATATTTCCAAGAATACACATGCCATAGACATTGCCTCTTTTGTTTGAAGAGGGCCCTGGAAGACATGTGATTATTTTAGCAAATACATGGTATAATCAGACAATAAAAGATTTACTGGATGGGACTGAGGGTTGGTGACAATCTGGATTATATTAGTGGTAATATATAGAACTTGAGGGTAAAAACTGACTGTCTATTCAAATTATAAATAAGAATATTTCAACTATTACACAGATACAGTACCTTACCTTCTGAATGTCAACAAAGCATAATGTAAATAACACAAAAACATTGCATCACAAAATATAACTTACATCCTATAGGTGAATCAATTCATAGCTGTACAATTGTTACAAATAACAAGATAATACTTACCAGCTACACACAATTTAAGGAATAATAGAATTATACCAGATTTGACAGTGAAATGACAGAGTTTAATGAGTAGAAGGCAGATGTCTATTGCATTAGGTCACTTACATGCTATATATTTTGGACAAGGCATTAGTGGAGGGCATGTGCACATTAGTGATCCAATTTATCAATCCATGTCATATCATTACCTTCTGTGAAAATGAAAGTCAGTGTCAGCTGATAAATCACATTCTTGCTATCATTTGAAATTCCACTTACTTCCTATCAGTATGAAAGTGGTAGAATGAATTGATTGGTAACCAGCAATTTCTGATGCATATAGAAGCACTTACAAACTATTAGTGGAACAATGATGAAAGCAAAAAAGAAATCATCATCAGCATTCTATTTCAAATCCACTCAGACCACTTACTTGCTATCAATGGAAAAGCAGAAGGCATGGTAATTAACAGCATTCTCATTTCAAACCCACATCATAGCACTTACTGTCTATCAATGGGAGAGCAGGAGCAGGCATGGTAGTCAGCAGTATTGTCATTTCAATATTCACATCAGAGCACTTACTGTCTAGTATCA
>QFEF01002869.1:0-14761 GCA_003316035.1 Neoboletus subvelutipes | reverse complement strand
TAATTAAAATAGAAGAGAAGTGAGCGGAAATTAATAACATGTGTTTTATGATGTCATGGGTCTAGACTTGCTTAGTCATAGTTTCCCACGGTCACGTGCAATGAGGTGTATGGTAAGAAATGAAAATGAATGTTGAGTGTAATGATTGAAAAAGGTTTGAAAATAGTATTACTTATAACAATATCTGCCCAGATATCCCAAGCTGGATGATCGAGGGCATCTAGGTGAGGAGATGCAATGGGTGAAAGAAAAAGAGGGGTTTCTGTCACATTTGTAACAACCTCTCCAGCTCCAAAGTCAAGAACTAGGTATTCTAGTATGCCAAGTGTCGTATCCACATTGGTGTTAGCTGAGGACATCTTCATTATGTGGTCAGAACAGACTGGTAATCCGAGTCCCTTCCATATGTGTTTGGGCATTGCAATGATCTCAGATCCAGAGTCGAGAACACCCATAATGGGACATTCCATACTTAACATCACTTTGATCACCCACAGCAGAAGGTTGTGATGAGTGACAATCAGTCCATCCTCATTGCAAAGAACCCTGTTGCCATATTCCTGAGCAGCAGCCAATGGATTGAGACCTGCCAACTTGTTTACTTGGACGACTTGGATGGATGAGTCCTGGGTGATCCATTTAACCATCATAAGATCACAGAACTGTTTCCTAAGCTCGGAAGTGACTGCTAACAAGTCCTTTACAGGTATGGGGACTGTTATGACTGGTGTAACAAATAATGTGTATGCAGAAGACTGAAGTCTTTGCTACCATTGATGACCCTCTGGTCCCAATGTGTTATGACCGGTGTAACAAATAATGTGTATGCAGAAGACTGAGGTCTTTGCTACCGTTGGTGACCCTCTGATCAAGATAGATGTGTGCGATGGTTGTGATACCCCTCGGCGAAGCCACAATACAGATATAAGCAGGCTCCCTCCAAGCACAGATGGAGGAGTCAGCTATGGAGAGATCATGGACAAAGCCTCTATCAGATGTGGTGACTTGTTGATGAGAGTCATGACCTTGGGCTGTGGACAATAGCCCAGACAAGGGATGTTACGACTGGTGTAACAAATAATGCATATGTAGAAGACTGAAGTCTTTGCTATGGGACAGGATCTACCTCTGTAGACGATGGTGACCTTCTTGGTCTGCAAGCGGATCACCTGATCAGCAAGCGGTGTGCAACGGTTGTGGTGACCTCAGTTGGTATACTGGACACAAGGCAATAAGCGGGCTCCCTCCAGGCACACAAGGAGTAGTCGGCTATGGACAGGTTGTGGGCAAGGCCTGTATCCAGGTGTGGCCTCTGGGCAATAGGTGGCGGCGACAGCAAGCATTGGACAATGGCTTGTGAGCTGATCCTCTAATCAGGGATGAAGTGGAGACACCTTCCTCAGAAGGTTCTTAGTTCCTAGATTGAACTTGGATTGACAGATATTTGAGATCTAGCTTGAAATGGACAATTGATGACACTGACACAGGTTTCGGCAGTGAAGGCTTCAAATTCTACGTAAGATTGCATAGATCAAAGTTAGAGTTACATGGGCAGTGATTCTAGCTATTTATACTAAACCCCTTTAGGGCCAGCTAAAGATAGAATCTCCACTCTAAAACCTAAATAAGATAAATGAAGACACGTCGCATTGCATATGAAGAAAGGGAGAGAAGACGTGTCACATTGCATGTAATATATAAGGGAATGATGTGTTGCATCGTGTGAGATATAAAAGGAAGAGATGCATCGCATGCAGAAATAGGAAGGAAGCACGTTGCATCAAATATGAAATGAATGCTGTGGGCGCAGCTTGACTGATCAGGATGAAATGAAATAGAAGAAATGAAACAGACTGTGGCTGAAATGAATCGGGAGGATTAGACATGAGTCATATATGAGAGAATATGACTTAGGAGGTTTTAAGGTCTGCAGTAAGAATGAGATAGGGTCTGAGAGGAGCTATTCCTCAAAGAGAGTCATAGTGAAGAAGTCGTCCCATACCTCCTGAGGTATGTCCAGGTCAGGAAGGATGTCTTTCCAGAGCGAGTCTGATATAGGGGTGGATATTGAGAGATCAGGAGAGCTCATGGAAGATAGAAAAATGTCCCCCCCCTAGGACACTTGTAACAAGGGATCCTCTGATCTGTGGACAAATGGAGACATCTTCCTCTGAAGGTTTTCAGTTCCTTAACCGAACTTCTGATTGATAGAAGATCAAGGTCAAGTGTTTCAGCGAAGGCTTCAAATTCTATGTAAGATTGCATAGATCAAAGTTAAGGTTACATGGGCGGCAATCAAGCTATTTATACTAAGCCCCTTTAGGGCCAGTCTGGAAATAGAGCGCCACTAGAAATAGAAAGGTACCATAATGAAAAGATATGAGATCAAATAGACTGTGGGTGCAGTCATATTTGTTACGGCTCGATCTGTGCACACGATAACTTTGATCAAGTTATCTTATCTTATCTTATCAGATATGATTAGATCAATTCTAATCTCTATACTGAAGATAGTTCCCTTCAGCTGGCTTGGCCATGAGTGCCATTCATCACGTGACCTAGCGTCACATGACTTTCCCATCACGTGATTTGATATCACCTGACACCCCCATAGTCTTGTGACTAGTATCACCTGACTCTAAACCCTAGATGTGATGACATCTTGATCATCAATCTTATATGCCATGATGCAAGACATCTACAACACATGTTGTACTCGTGTTAGACACACTCCTGTCCACATGTTGTTCTCTCTTCATCTCTGTGCTGTGCACTTATTCTTATTTGTCACACACATGCTTGATGCATGTTATTCATCTCCGTTCCTCATGTTTGACACATGTCAATACTTCCCTTCCATTTCAGTAGCAGTGCTTCTAACACATTCCTTTAGCATGTTTGATACATGCTTTATCCTCATGCTTGATGCATGTTTCCCTCATGTATTTAATCACGGTCTCTACATTGGTAGATCTGTAGTACACATGTACATACTTAGAGATGCTATATAAACCCAGAGACTTGACTGGGTTATCCCCAGTCTAGTTCTCTTGGATATTCCCTTACAACAAGAGTTCCACTCAGTAGAGGCATTAAGTCCTCAAAGATTACTTTAAACCCCTGAGTCTTGAAAGTTGTCACTCCTTGCTCACCTCCTGTTATCCTACAGTCAGATCTTAGCTCGGCATCCCCAAGACAATTAGATAGTTGTTGGGTTGTTTCAGTATTGATACTGAGATGAAATGAACTGTGGATGCAGTTGTAAAAGGTACCAGAATGAAAGCATACAAAATGAAAGATACTGGACTGGAAAGGCTGTGAAATGAAAAGGTAGTGAAGAGTAAAAGTGGATAGAGGAATACAAGTCAAATATGAGAGAATTTGACTTGGGAGAAATAGGTCTGAAATGATAAAGGCCGAGATGAAAAGGAGCTGTGCAAGGAATACGAGATCTGGAGTCCATTAGTCCTAGAAGAGTTCTGTGTGGAATACCTCATCCCACAGGGCTTGTGGAATGTTGAGGTCAGGAAGAATGTCATCCCAGATGTCTTGGAAGAGACTATGAATGACTGAGAGTTTGGGTGAACCAAGGGGTGAGAGAAAAATAGGGGTATCCATTATATTTGTAACATGATGTATGTGTGTGACAGTTGTGGTACCCCTAGGTGATAGCCTCAGTACAAATAGAAGCAGGCTCCTCCCAAGCATGAATGGGAGAGTCAGCTGTGAAGAGGTTGTGGACAAGACCTCTATCACTGTGTGGTGACTCATGGACAAGAGTCACAACCTCGGACTGTGGACAATAGCCCGGAATGAAGGATCCTCTGATCCATGGATAAATGGAGATACCTTCCTCTGAAGGTTCTCAGTTCCTTAACCGAGCTTCTGATTGACAGAGGATCAAGATTAAGTGTTTCAGCAAAGAGCTTTGAATTCTACATAAGATTGCGTAGATCAAAGTTAGAGTTACATGGGCAGCGATCAGAGTATTTATACTACATCCCTTTAGGGCCAAACTAAAGATAGAATCACTGCTAGAAATTGGTGAGATGAAAAGGCCCGGATAAAGGTACTGTAATGAAAGGGTATGAAGTCAAATAGACTGTGGGCGCAGTTCTATTAGTACCAAAATGAAGAGAACTGTGGGCGCAGTTGTAAAGGTACCAGAATGAAAGCATATGAAATGAAAAGAGAGCAATAGATGAAAATGGATAAAGGAACACAAGTCAAATACAAGAGAATTTGACTTAGGAGATAAAGGGTCTGGGATGACAATGGCCAAGATAAAAAGGGGCCGAGATGAAAAGAGGCTGAGATGAAAAGGGGGCACATGAGGAATACAAGGAGTGGAGAACACTAATCTTGGAAGAGTGTAGGATGGAAGACCTTGTCCCATAAGGCTTGGGAAATGTCAAGGTTGGGAAGGATATTGTCCCAGATCTCTTGAAAGAGATTGTCTACAACTGAGAGTTTGGGTAAACCAAGAGGAGAGAGAAAAATAGGGGTGTCCGCAATACTTGTAACAGGGACACTGCTGTCTAAGACCTAGTCAAGTACCTGTTTGGGTGCAGCATTGTCCTTGAGTGGAAACAAATATCTATATTGCATAGAGGAATAGGAAGAAGGCTGGTTAGCTTGGAATATGTGAGGTTCAAATGTACCAGGTCTGCTGGATTTGGCAGAGGCTACTCCTGATGGAGTGATTGACGAAGAGATAGCACCTCCAGATTGGCATTGTAAGATGGGTGGCAAAGGAACATGAAATGAAGAAGTTGAAGTTGATGATGAAGAAGGGGACTGTTTCAATTGCTGAAGTTCTGGAAAGAGAAGCTCTTCTGATACCATGGTGGACCAGTGGTCCAGGGTCTGTGAGGTGGAACCTGAACACCGTCAAAGCAGACACACTTTCCCTTATCCTTCAACACCTTATCCACCTGAAAGCTGGCCCAGGCCTGAGCTATGTATGGCTTGAAGTCAGGGTCCATGACTTCAGGTGGCTCCTCATTCTCCTTCTCCTCAGCAACAGTTGCCATAAAGGCAGACAGGTTGACATCCAGTACTGTGGGAGTGTCAGGATATGTAGTGAAAAGGATATTGGCAGTGAGGTGAGGTGGTGAATCCTGTGTGGTAAAGGATGAGGAGGAAGTCATTGACAGATTGGTGAGAGTGTGGTCGATGGTGTCCTTAAGGCAACATCCCCCCAGTACTTGTGGAATCATGGATCCATCAGGCATGTACAACCTGCCATCAGTTCCTTGAACCACTTTTCCAGTATTCAGATACTCAAGGCAGATCAAGCAAGTATGAGTCCAGTGTCCAGAACCTGCATAGAATTTGCAGAGGGGCAAAGACTGAGCATTCAAGTTCAATTTGGTTTTGAGGGCTGGAGGTGGATTGAATGTGGGAACTGGTATGTTGGAAGTGGTGGGAGTATGACAAGGCTGATAGGACTGTTGGAATCAGGGAAGGATATCTGCAGGATTGTATGATGAGCGAAGGGTGGATCCTGAAACAACCTCAAATGGTCAAAGATCCTAGGTTGCACCTGAACACTTAGACTAGGAAGTGTGAAGATGTTAAAGACTGGTTTACTCCGGGATGAACTCCAGAACACCGGAGTTGACTGGTGGGTTGGGACTTGGCTTCACCATATGTGGTGCACCCTTACATGAGTCCTGGTCCCAGACTTTGGAGGTGTCAGAGGGTCGGAGGTAATGATGTTGATTGTTGATCACGACATCAAGTCGAGCAGAGGTTTAGGGGAGAGTCTTCAAGACTCAGAGAAAGGACAGGAGTAATGTTTTAATCGATATTTGAACTAAAGAGATACAGGAGTGATCTTGAGGATTTTTATACTACGGAGAGATAGTATTAAGTAAGGGAGTGTCAAATATAGTGTCAACGGAGAATGTCAAATATTGTTAACGGAGGGTGTCAAATAATGTCAACGGAGCTGTGCTCCTAAGCGGAGCATCGGTACAGAGGAGAATGTGAAGCAAAGTCAGTAGGTATGCGAAGTGTCAAATATGTAAGCGAATGAATATGAACATATAAGGAGGGTGGTACAAGTCCAGAAGTCCGGAGTTGCGTCTTGGGTGAGAACGCACCGGAGTTTGTGTGTAGAGGCCAGGAGTCACGAATGGAGTACCGAAGTTGGACAGGATATGACAGAAGAGATAACTACTGAGTGGCTCTCCTGAGAGGAAGGTAATTCCCAAGAGAACTAGACTGGGGATATCCTGTCATAGTCTCTGGGTTTATATATTGCTCTACTATGTGTACATGTATACTACGGATCTACTGATGTAGAGATGGAGATTAAATAGATGAGGAGTAACATGTGTCAAGCATGAGGAATGGAGATTAAAAGAGTGAGGACACAGCATGCTGTGGCAGAATGGAAGAGAAGCCTAACATGTGCTTGACATGAGGTGCGGAAATGAAAAGAAGGAAAGAAGTGACGAAAATGACCATGTGAAGATATATATACTTATATGGTTAGATTAAGGTATGAGAAGAGTTCTTGACATCAAGTCTAGACTCTGTGAGTGAAGTGCATCCATGAGCGCAAGTGAACCAGCTGAAAGAGAACTAGCTTCAGTCTAGTGGTCACATGATCTAGTCACATGATGTGATAAGATAAGATTGAGAGATAAAGAAAAGAAAAGAAAAATGACTATGTCCCTTTAGTGACCTGTGAAGGTTTGGGACCATAACACTACCCCCTCTCTAAAAATCGACTTCTAGGTGATTGAAAGGAGTTTGATGTTCTTTTATGTCCATCAATAGATCAGGTATTTTGTTAAATTCGAGTAAAAAGATCTCAGGTGGGATTCCGATCACTCTAGGTGCGGAAGGGTGGGTGTTGTGAAAATCATGAATAGCTTCTTTAGCATTCGAGAGATTCGATACTGGTTCTGTTACAAGTGTCCTAGGGGAGGATATTTTTCTTTCTCCTATGAGCTCACCCGACCTCTCCATACCTGCACCTATACCTGATTCCCTTTGGGAGGACATCCTTCCTGACCTTGACATACCTTCTGAGGTATGGGACAAGTTCTTCAACACCGTGCTCTTCGAGGGCTAGCTCCTCTCGGACCTCTTTCTATTCCTACTGCAGACCTTTTACTCCTAAGTCATATTCTCTCGTATATGACTCGTGTTCCCACCATCATGACTCACTGGCCTCAGTTCATTTCCTTTGATCAGATTAGTTGAGCTGTGCCCGCAGTATCGCATTTCATAATACTCCAAGATGTGTCCTTCTTCTTTTGGTACGCAACGCGTCTTCCCTTTTATATCTTATGCAACGCGTCTCGCGTCTTTCCTTATTTATCATACGCAACATGATGCATCTTTCCTTATTTATCATACACGACGTGACACATCTTCTCCCTTCCCTTTTATATTGTATGCGACGTGACGCGTCATTACCCTTTATACTTTAGTGCGGAGATTCTATCGTTAACCGGCCCTAAAGGGGCTTAGTATAAATAGCTAGAATCACTGCCCATGTAACTCTAACTTTGATCTATGCAATCTTACGTAGAATTTGAAGTCTTCACTGTCAGCACCTGTGCCAGCATTGTGAAACCGGTGTTTCATCTTGCGCCAATCTTGATCTTGAACGTCTGTCAATCAGAGTTCAATCAAGGCACTGTGAACCTTCTATAGGGAGGTGTCACCACTTTCGTCCCTGATCAGAGGATCAGCACCAGCTAGCAATTGTCCACGCTAGTCGAGACCAGCCACCTATTGCCCAGAGGCCACGCCCAGATACAGGCCTTGTCCACGACCTGTCCATAGCTGACTACTCCTTGTGTGCCTGGAGGGAGCCCACTCATTGTCTTGCGAACAGCATACCAGCTGAGGTTGCCACAACCGTTGCACACTGCTCGCCGATCAGGTGGTCCACTTGCAGACCACGAAGGTTGCCCATGTCTTCAAAGGAAGACTTGTCCTGTAGCGAAGATCTCAGTCTTCTGCATACACATTATTTGTTACCAGTTGTAACAGATTCCCATGTTTGATCAGTTTCATCATAGCCCCTCCAGTGGACTAGGTACTCGAGTTTTCTTTGTTTCATATGAGATTCAACAAGGTATTCAACCTCCCATTCATTGTCTCGATCTTCCATGACTTTGATTGGTCCTGGCTGGTTAGAGGACTGACTCTCAAGGTGCTCTCTGTACAGTTTGATCCATGAGATGTTCACTACTGGGTGAATCTGCATGGTTTTTGGTAAATTTAATTTAACAGCATTAGATCCTGCTAACTCTATGATTATGTAAGGGCCAAGCCATCTCTCGGATAGCTTGCATAAGGCATGTGTCAAGCGTAGATTCTTGGTACTAAGCCAGACTTGCTGGCCAATCTCATAGCTCAGTGGAGCCAAACAGTGTTTATCCGCATTGAGCTTCATTCACTCTTGTGCTTGTTTCATATTTTTTTGTACTGCTTCTAGCATTTCCTGCATGTCCTGTGAGAACTTCTTAGCTGCTGGGGCATGGTCCAAGGAAATAGGCTCAATGCCTATGCAAGGTATGTAAGACTGTGTGACTTCAAAGGGAGTCTTCTTGGTCAAAGCATGCTTTTTATTATTAATGGAATATTGGGTGATGTAGAAATGCTATGAAATGTAGGTGGGTGAGTTTGGTACTCATCCCAAGGGGGTTCTGTACTCAGGTTAGTAGTGAGAAGGGTTTGTTCGACTTACCACGATATTTGCTGACTAATCTGGTTGAATCCAGACGATGCGACAGACAAGGAAAATGAAAATGGAACAGATAACGACAATCCAGTCAAGGATGAGGACCAGACACGAAGGGGATGGCCAAGGATGAGGGCCTGAGACAATAGAAAATGGCCTAGGATGAGGGCCTGAGATGATAGAAAATGGCCTAGGACAAGGGCCAAGTGAGACAGAATGATGGGATGCAAAAAGATGTATTTCCAGTTGAAATACAAGGGTTTTATAGTCTGAGGAATACCTCAGACTTCTATCTAAGAAAATATCAAAACAAAATGGTATTATTGTATTCAAAGTGAAGGGGACTGGTTGCTAAGCAAAGAATGGCTTTAATCAAACTAAAAGAGATAACTCTGAATTGGAATAAAGTGGATACCATCAATCCAACTTGGACTCAGACTCAGACTCAGATTGAAGCAGATAGGAGTTGGACTGAAGCAGATAGGAGTTGGACTGAAGTGGATAGAAGCTATCAACGGACTGGATTAAGTTGGAATACAGACATAGAGACTGGAGGTTTATCTGGAACATAAAGACGCCCTAAGTTGTCATAAAGACATCCATCTCATTCTTCACAGATGGTATGCTTCTTCATGAGTCACTGGATCTCTGACTCATCCAGCAGACACATTGCATTAAAAAAATTTTGTTTTAATATAGACCCATCATCCTTGATTGCAATCATAGATCTGATCTTGTCCAGGGAGATAACAATGACTCCTTTGTTATCATCTGAGATATCTTCTGCATGATCTTCTCATCTAGAGAGAGCATTGGGTTTGGTCATGGTTTTACCTGGTTTGTAGCACCAAGTCATGTCAAATCCTAACAAATATATAGCCCACCAGGCCTGTTGTTGGTTAAGGTCCTGCCTTGTCATGAACCATTGCATATTTGCATGGTCATTCCAAATTTCAAATTGGTGTCTAGCACCTTCTAAGTGGTGACACCACTGTTCCAAAGCCTGAATGACCAAAAGCATTTCCTTGTTGGCAATGGGATAATTCCGTTCTTGTGGAGTCATGGCATGAGAAGAGAAGGCCATGGGGTGCCATTCATCATTCTTCTTCATAGATAAAACTGTGCCTGTTGCGTAATCGCTAGCATCACATTCAAGGCAGAATTGTATGTTATCATCAGGATAGGCTAAAATAGGAGTTGTAGTGAAACTCTGTTTCAGTGTGTCAAACGTGTTTTGCTGTGCTTCTAGCCATTGGAAGGGTTCATCCTTCTTTGTCAAGTCATGAAGAGGGCATGCAACTAGCGTGTAATCTTTGATGAACCTTCTGTAGAAGTTCACTAAACTTAAAAAGCTCTGCACTCCTTTTACATTCTTTGGAGTGGGCCATTCCCTGATTGCTTTTACTTTTTCTTGATCCATGGAGATACCATCTTTGCTGATGATCATGCTGAGGAAATCAACCTCAGTGACTTTGAACGTGCATTTCTCAGGTTTCACAAATAGATCATTTTCTTGGAGACAACAGAGGACTTCTAGCATGATCTTGTTGTGTTCCTCTTTGTTGTCTGTTTTAGTAAATATTAAGATGTCATCAATATATACCATGACAATGCTGTCCATATTGGCAAAGATGTTGTTAACCATCACTTGGAAGGTGGTGGGGGAGTTGCATAGTCTGAAGTACATGACAAGAGACTCATATGCTCCATGGAAGCATGTGAAAGCGGCTTTCCATTCGTCACCTTCTTTAATGCGAATGTTATTGTAACCCCATTGAAGATCTGTTACAGCTCAATGCCTACACACGATAACTTTCAATAAAGTTATCTTATCTTATCATTATTCAATCTGATTAGATCAACATCTAATCCTATACTGAAGATAGTTCCCTTCAGCTGGCTTGGCCACTGTGCCACTTTGATCATGTGATTTGATATCACATGACTTTCCTAGTCACATGACTGTGTCACCTGACCTAACCCCTAGTTTGCAATGACATCATGATCATTGACTCTATAGTAATCTAACATGGTGCAAGACACTTGATCTATGCATTGCCCCATGTCTGGAGTCTAGACCATCTAATCTAGATCTCCTCATGTTCTCCTCATGTATTTCTTCTCTTTCATCTCCATGCTGTGCACAACCCTTCACATATGCACACACATGCTTGAAGCATGTTTGATCTTCCATTTCAGTGCCTCATGTCTAGCACATGTTGTACTTCTTTTCCATTCTAGAGGCAGTGCTTCTACCTCATGTTTGACACATGATTCTCTTCCATTGTGATGCCTGGCACATCACACCTGTTTTACATGAATTCCTCATGTTGACCATGAGTTACTCCTATTTAGTGTAGCATCTATAGATTAGATCACAACACATGTAAATTATAATAGATCATATATAAAGACCAAGAGCCTAGCACTGGATTCCCAGTCTAGTTCTCTTGGAGTTTCCCCTTCAACAAGAGATCCACTCAGGAGCAATTGAAGCTCACAACCTTACCTTTATCCTTGAGTCTTGGAACTTGTCACTCCTTGCTCACTCCTTGTATTACAAGTATAATGGATACCCCTATTTTTCTTTCTCCCCTCAGCTCCCCTGACCTCTCCATCACTGCCCCTCTCCCAGATGACCTCTGGAATGATATCCTCCCTGACCTCGATATCCCACAAGCTTTTTGGAATGAGGTATTCCATCCCTCACTCTTCCACAACTAGCCAGTCATTCCTCTTGTATCCTATGATCAGTTCCCACCTCCATCCCAGTATCTATTTATTTCAGACCTATTACCTCCTAAGTCAAATTCTCTTGCATTTGACTCATGTTCCATTTAATCACTTTAGACTTTCTCTTCACACCTTTTTGTTTTGGACCTGCTTCATTTTGTATGCTTTCCATTCCGGTACCATTATAACTGCACCTGCAGTTCTTTTCATTCTGGTATCAATATGACTGTGCCCACAGTCTATTTGATCTTTCCATTTCACATCTTACTCACAATGTGACATGTCTGCTTTCCTTTTATACTTTAAAGCAGTGATTCTATTCTTGACCTACCCTAAAAGGGCTTAGTATAAATAGCACTGATCACCACCCATGTAACTCTAACTTTGATCTACATAATATTATGTGGAATTTGAAGCTCATCGCCTGAAAACCCTAACTTCAATCTTCTGTCAATCAGAAGCTCAGTTAGGTAACTGAGAACCTTCAGAGGAAGGCATCTGTTATGGTCCCAAATCTACACAGGTTGTATCAAGGGACATAGTCATTTCTTTTCTTTTCATCTTATCTAATCTTATCTTTTTCGAGTCACATGACTAGATCACATGATCACTAGTCTGGAGCTAGTTCACATCCAGCCAGTTCACTTGTGCTCAGAGACACTCATCTCTTTGTACCTTAATATATCCTTATATATACTAATGACTTCCCACAGTCATTTCTGCTCCTTCCATTTCTTCTCTTTAATCTCTGTGCCTCATGTCTAGCACATGTTGGCCTTCTCTTCCATTCTGCCACAGCATGCTGTGTCCTCACTCATTTCATTTCCGTTCCTCATGCTTGATGCATGTCATACCTCATGTATTTAATCTCCGCCTCTACATTGGTAGATCCATAGTACACATGTACACATAGTAGAGTGCTATATAAACCCAGAGACTTGACCGGGTCATCTCCAGTCTAGTTCTCTTGGGAATTACCTTCCTCTCGAGAGATCCACTCAGTTAGTTAGTTTTCCCTTCACACCAGTCTAAGTGTTCAGGTGCAACCTAGAGTCTTCAGACATTTGAGGTTGTTTCACTAGAACTAGACTATTCTTCAGTACTCTACCTTTCACCCTACATACACTTAGAAAGCCAATGAGCCGGACACAAGTCAGTCCCTCGTCCCTCTCCTCAAGGATCTGCACTGCTCATAGTAGAGGCATTAGTGCCGATCACCTTTCACAGGACTCTTCGCCCTTTCCTCTCCAGCTCAAGGCCTAACCTGCCTCATCTTACAGCATGGAAGATCACAGCAAGAGGACCCCAGACACCTCACCCCCGCATCAGAATTCTTAAGGAACTTAGAAAGAAGCTTAGAGCTGGCACTCTTCGCTCACTTCACAAACTCTGACACTGGTGGACTTGTATACCCACCTACTCAAGGAGAACAGATCGCACTAGCTATCAGATTGGGTGTCCCACATGCCTCTCAGCTGCATTCTCCAATCTCACAAGAGTTGGCGATCAGCAAAGAACCTGCACTAGAAGTGCAAGAGAGAGCATGGTCTTACGACTCCAACAACGGGCCAGGTGTTCTTCTACAACAAGTCCCTTTACCCCGTGCCACATCCTTGTCCCCTCTGCCCAAAGTCGTCTTTGTCAGAGCCATAGTTAATTCAGGACTAGAGATATGGGCACCCCCAGCAGTAAAGCAGGAAAGATCAGAAGAGGTATTGGTGCAAGAGGAAGCACTGAGAGCAAAGAAGCAGAGAAAGCTTCCTAGGCAAACCATTAGAAGGTTATGCCCCAACGAACCAGAGAACCACACATCGAAGTCCCTACGACCTAGACATACCCTCCATCTCCCAAAAAGATTCCAACAATAGTTTTCTTTTCCTACCAATATGACTATCCCCATTGCTCTTCTGAACACGCTTGACGCAGCTGCAGGAGACAATGACGATGATAACTGGGCTGCCTTAGCCAAAGAATTAAGGAAACACATTGAGCACCAAGAAAACCAGCTCGATACAATAAGGACGTATAACTTGGCACTGGAGGAAAGACTCCAACAATTCGAGGTTCAAGTTAATGCCCAAGTGGCAGCAGCTGGGACCTCAACAGGCAGTGTAGGAGTAGCAGGCTCCATGCACACACAAGGTGCCCCACGTCTATCAAAAATATTTGCAGACCCAGGCAATTATGACGGAAAAAGAGGAAAAGAGTTTGAGGAATGGTGGATAAAGTTCTGATCTTGGAGAGAAGCGAATCTTCTCACCCTTGCAGGACAACAAGGAATTCGGGCATGTCTGTTCCAAATGAAAGGAAACGAGGCTGGTGCTTTTGCATGGTCTCAACTCTGCGCTATGATGCACCCAGATTACCAGCCAGTGTCCTGGCAATTCTTTGCAGTGGTAGTGGAGGGGCACTTCTGCTCAACAATAGAAAAGGATTGGAATCACAAGGCAATCTCCAACCTAAAACAAGGAGACTCCCCAATGGATGTGTTTCTCATGAAATTTGAAACATATCAAACCATGGCCGACTACAACAATGATCACCTCATTGAACTTCTCGAAAAGAACGTTGATAGAGATATTGTAAATCGGATAATCATGGAACAAGGAAGAATCGATCAGTTAGATTGATTCAAACAAGAATTATGAAAGCTTGGAGCTAGGAAACAGCTCTTGAAATATATTTCCAAAGGCACAAATGACCGATATGAACAGTCACATAACAAAAAAGAATGTGACCCCAACATGATGGACGTTGATGCGGTCCAAAAGGGACCACTCAAATGCCACAACTGCAGCAGCAAAGGTCACTTCTCCTGGGACTGCAAAAAGCCAAAATTGCAATGTCCCGAATGCAAATTCTTAGGCAGTGGACACCGCAATAACTGCTCTAAGAACAAGGGCAAAAAGAACTCCGGTGGGCACAATGTCAACACCACCAAGAGCAAGGAAGAACACTCTCACAAGTGTGCGCATACGTCTTGGGATGACGTTAAAAGCACTGACAAGAAGTCGGACGACTCCAAGGGAAAGACCCGAGATTGGAGTTCATCGATAAAGGGGATGAGCCTAGACAAGGCTCGAGCCTGGTTCAAGGATTACAAGGCAATTGCCTCCAAGTCAAAAAATTAGAAAGTCCGAAGTGTGTATCTGGGTGCACAAAGGACTCAAATCGATTTTTCCCTCTATCTATAGAAGAAACCAAGTGTGGAGATTCTGCAGATGTACCTATTCCTATATCACACTTGCCGTCAGGAGGGTCCCATTCAGGGCTTGCTGGGAATGTTATACCCAGGCTTAATTCTTCTAAACAAAAACA
>QFEF01002861.1:0-15070 GCA_003316035.1 Neoboletus subvelutipes | reverse complement strand
GCTGGGACTTGACACGGGCTACATCGAATTTGGAGGCAGGCTTTGTCTTATTCGCTCTGGGGTAAGGAGGAGCATTGTGGTGACCGACGATGACAGAGCGAACGATGGCTGCGGATTCCTTTGCGCGCTTTTCAGATGAAGCTGTACTTCCGAGAATGAAAACGGAGAGTGCACGACCAGCCTTGGACCTTTTCTGTGCAGCCTTTGAGGCTGTGGAAGTGGCTTGGGACTGGAGAGGCGGGGGAACGGTGCGAGACTTGTTCTGCTTTGCATCGGAACGAAGAAAAGCGAATGAAGGGAAGGAAAAGCGACGGGGATCTTTACCGGTCGAGTTTTCACCCGGAGGAGAATAGGGCAACGCAGACTGGCTTTGACTCTGCAAGGGCCGGTCACTCTGGATAGAAGACCGGGTGTGGACCGAGTGAGCGGAGCCCTGAGCGTTTGCTGGAGAGGGAGGGACAAGGGACGCAGCGGGGTTGGGGGAGTCAGGAAGAGGAATGGAACGCGGCTGAAGGGGGGTCTGGCTCGACGGGGGAGAGTCAACCTGCAGACCTTGTATGGTGGGTGCGGAGTCTATAGTGGGTATAGACGCAGAGGAGACTCTGACCTCCGACTCGTCGGTGGGCTGCGTGGGTGGGTCAGATGGGCTGGGAGCGGAGGCATCCTGGACGGGGATGGACTCGTTGATGGTGGGGGCACCGTCTTGTTTCTCGCTGGACCTTGGCTGCTTCGAAGCGGGGGTGGCGGACTTGAAGAGGGCGAGCATGTCGCGCGAGTGAGTGAGGGAGGGAGAAAAAGAAAGAGAGAGACCACGAAGGAGGGTCGAAAAAGTGGGCCCTACTCTTATACGTACTGAGGGGGTTGGACTGGCTCGCTTGTTCGTGAGAAAGGGGAGAGACTAACTCGGGCACACTCCAGTTTCATTAGCTGGCAAGACAGTCAGACGAGCCCCGAGTCGAGTCGGACATCTCCCTCGGATCTCCCACCGACGAAACGAAACTTTGCCTCCCCTCTCCACACTCAGGGGCTAATTCTCCCCTTCTGGTGACGACAACCCCACCCCGGGGGGTTATTCGTGGGAACGCACACATCTCCATCTTTACCCGCGTCCTCAGTGAGGCCATCGAACTTGATATGTCGCTCGCTGTTCTGAGAGCACCAGGTGCGTGTCTCCGCCATCTCAAAACGCGTCTTCCCACCTCTCCACTCAGTCTCACGTGCTGCAGCACTCCGCCCTGCACTCGGCATACACGGTATGTCCTCTCTCCCTCACTCTCTCTCCGCTCAACCGTCCCGTAGCCTCCCGTTTGGTCCACACCTCAAACTCGGCTCATGCACCAGAACCCATACCTACCTCTACCACTTCTCCGACCGAACCCATCACCTCCCTCGCCATCCGCGGCTCAAACCAACTCAGTCTCGAAACACCCAACAATAAGGCCGGTACGTCCCATCCACCATCTCATCTCCATTCGCCTCCCTCACTTTGCCTTCCTTGGCAGAGTATGTTCTCTCAACCCTTGACAAAGTCGTCAATTGGGCTCGTCAGGGCTCAATTTGGCCCATGACTTTCGGTCTCGCATGCTGCGCCGTCGAAATGATGCACATGGCCGCCGCCAGATACGACCAGGACCGTCTCGGTATCGTGTTCCGTGCCAGTCCCCGTCAGAGTGACATCATGATCGTCGCCGGAACACTCACCAACAAAATGGCTCCCGCTTTGAGAAAAGTCTACGACCAAATGCCAGAGCCAAGATGGGTCATCTCCATGGGTTCATGCGCCAACGGTGGTGGTTACTATCACTACTCTTATGCCGTCGTCAGAGGCTGTGATCGTATGTACCTTCCCCAGTTTGTTTTCAACCACCCACTCATACTCGTCCCCCGCAGGTATTGTGCCAGTCGACATATATGTACCTGGGTGCCCCCCTACTGCTGAGGCTCTCCTCTATGGCATGCTACAACTTCAGCGAAAAATGAGGAGAAACAGGAAGAGCTTATTGTGGTCGGTATCCACTCTCACTTCCCTGTCTACTCTATTTCATCCTTCGCAGGTACCGCAAGTAATGGTTCTTGGCGAGCGGAGAGAGAGTAGACGTGGAAGGATTGTTGGACATAGACTAGCATCAGCTCTGTATATGCGCTTGCCATGTTTGATCGATCTGATCCTCTTTCCTTTTCCACTACTTGTCCTAGTTCATTCACAAATGCAAGGCTTGAGCGGCCAACAATCCTATCTGTTCACTGGCACGACACCCCAATCACAGCATGGAGCCCCGAAAATTGATGTACATGGTGTGGAGTGTGTCTGGTGAGAGTACATTACATCTTACTTCATTCATATCACCTCAGGCTGGGCCACATCGTGTCAGGTGAGTACGATACAGACCATCAATTGAGTGTCGATTTAGCAACTACTTGTGTGCCATTTCCCTCGCTTAGCATTGACTCATTACAGGAGCAGCAGCTACGCACTTTGGGGGGCTGAGCAGGCATCTAGTTGCCAGCAGCATACTTAGCAGATTCGAATCGGCGCCGACTGCCTCCCCAGGTTGTCGTGATGTCTACCCCGGGAAATTTTCGATTCACGGACTGGACTTGGCCAAACAGGACCATTTTATCTGACTATAGCCCTGCATACAGAATGGGAGGCGACAACCTAGTGATCGACACACAGAGAGGACAAGTAAGATCAACTTGTGTCCTATCTGTTGATATTTCATGCACGTGATGTGACGCGTACAATGGCATGCTCAGGCGACAGCCAAAGGAATGTACAGTGTTGTCCAATCGTTCGTCTCCCTCGCACTAGCTAGGTCTCCCTCCGTTCGCCGCGCACGTTGACGTCCGTTCCGTTCACTGATTCAGCACAATGAACAATTGCAGAGCAGGTCTTTACAGTTTCGTACCAACTACAACATGGCTACACGAGACAGGCATGGCTTCTCCCCCCTTTCTTGTGATGTTGGGGTTGACGCTCCCCGACTCCCGCATCCTAAACGGGATTGCGAGCATCGGGCTGACGCTCGCAAACATCGCCGTCATCTTGCCTCATTTGCGGCAACCCGTACTCGATAGCATGCACGCCCGCGAGTGTGCACTCGCTGACGAACAAAGTACCCAGGAACAGAAAGACTCATCAGACAGGTCCAATGCTACGCAGCCAGTTGACCTAAATGTGGGGAGTCTATCCCTTGCCTCTGTATCGCACCGCGACAGGGAATATCAGAGCCCGTCCCTCAGTTGTAGTGCGACCGTCAAGTCCATATTCTCCGCGGTCACAAAGCCATCGGAGTCTTTTAACCAAGTCCCTCCCCAAATTTATCATTCCTTGGATGCTGACCCTATAGAAAAGCACGTTAATTCCAGCCATCTATTGGCGCGGGAAGGACGGGGACCTCTTCACATTCCGCTTCCTGTCCCAGACGCAGCGGAAGTCGTTTTTTTCGATACAACAGACGCTACCTTGTCCAACCGTGATCAGGAAGAAGGATGCCCTGTGGCTCCTTGTGTGCAACAAATTGTTCCTGAAGAGCATTCTACAATGGAAATTAATGGAGCAATATCCGGGAAGGCATGTATCCATAATGAATTCCTTTTGCCGACGTTAATAGCGAGCAGGCCATTGAGCACGGTGGTCAGTTTGTCACTGCCGATCTTTTGAGCGCATTAGCGCGCGTAGAAAGAAGTAAGGATCTCACCGATGTGGTATGTCGCCCTTTACATCTCTAGGACGACAGAGAAATAATTTTGACGGTCGCCTCTGGTCAGCCTGTTATGGACGAGAATGTAGCGCCGAACCCAACGAGAGTTACAGTTCGAGGCCATCATAACCCTGTGGAAGAACGCACTGTTTCTCGTCTCCAGGATAGCTTCGCTGCTCGTGGGGACACTATACAAAGCGTCCAGGCAGGACACTCATTGGATGGTGGGAAAGAAGTTGTGAGTGCTACTGTTTCCTCCGTTATAATACTTATGGAACCATCGATATCTAGCTCACGAAGCGACGTCCTGAAAGCTTGGAGTTCATTCCTCAGTCCGTCATCAGACGGTATCCCTCGGCGTCGATAGCATTTGCTGGACGCTGCTTTGGACACCGAGCTGCTAATTCTGGACATGACCGCCAGGTTACGTCAATGTCACCGCACATTCTCGTTCACGACCCGGCAATACTGCTTGAGGGGACCAGGCCACTGGCTAGTTATACTGCATTGGAATGGTACTGGCATGCTTCGTTCCTCACTGAAGTCCATCCCAAGAGGCAGTCTATGGGACGGGAGACATCCGTCATCGAGATGGTCCCCGCCCAGGATCCTCTTCAACAAGGACCAGTATCACTACCAGAGCTCCCTACAGTACATGAACTGACTCCACTGAAAAAACATCCAACCCATAGACGCCGACTTGGTGTTCTCGCCCGCGCTGCCCTCCGTAATCGTAGGTATACCGCGCGTCGATGTAGGATTGATGCAGTCGATGGCTCTTCCACATCTGACAGTGACTCGGAATCGGACAGCGATTCTCAGTATTCCAGCGGGTCCTCGGCGGATGAAAGCATGCTCCCTCACATGCTAGGGGCCGACCTCATTGCTGCAATCGATGCCAATAGCGAGTCGGAACTGAACCTTGCTGGGTCCAGAAGGATAATGCGCACTTCTCTCGACTCGTATGAGGATTTCCTGGTTTCCGAAGATTCTGCGGCGGACGTCAGCATGGTCATGCATATGTCGTCGAACAACGACGCCTCCGACAGTGAAGTCAGAGCCCCTGCGACTTTCCGTCCCCTCACCCACGAGGACATACAACAATGGGCGTCCGGGGTTGTCCAAAAATGCGTGAGGCAAGTCTGCCACAGTCGCACAGCCGCAGAGCCATTATCACCCTTACAAGCATCGGATGTCTGCGCAGAGAGGCCGACGGGCTCGGAGATATCCCAGTGTCCTTTGTCTGGCCTCCACTGCAAACCCGGAGCAGCTGCATTGGTGGATGTACCAGCGCTGAGGACCAACGAGCTGCCGGTGTCGCTCCTACCTACATGTGATTTACGAAGTCGGAAGCCACTGTCAGTTCGGAACTTGCGTGACATTCCCGAGTTTGTGCCTCGCCAGCGACATGTCTTGGGGATCACGGGCCGGGTAGAGGGTCCTCGGAGGCTCGGTACAAGATCTACCATCGACGTTACCCGTAACGCTGCTGTCGAAATGATTGCGAGGATGGAAAGTCAGGCTGGATTCAACACTCGGCAGCGGATTGTGGGCATGGACGAGAAACGGATGGTCAGCACGACCGGCGATTGGCAAGGCACGCAGAGGTGTGCCTAGTAGAGATGTTAGAGGTGTATTGCATTCCTCGTTGATTTGTTTGCGAGGTCAGTGGCTGGGGTCGTACACGGGTCTCGAACCTTGATATGTTATTATATACTCCCACTACCACTACACTAGATTTGTTGTACTCGTATCTTCTAAATTCATTAGCAATGCACTGAGTCCCACTACTGATGGATTCGATGGACAGAGATGGTGTAAGACGACACCTCTCAAAGCTCGTTCTACTCGCGTAATTGTGAGTATGAGCGTCTCCAATAACCAAACAATTGTTGCCCGCTCACGGTGCACACCGGTTAATAAGAATATTTTGGGTCTGGTACACTTGGTGTTATCCTGGGTTTTACCGGACGCCGTTACAGGTAAGTGTATTTGATCTCACTATAGTCCCGCCAGTGAGAACACGATGTACTAGGAACATGGACCGAAGTGTGTAGATTCGCATGTTGATCAGTGATAAAGGTGTGTAGAAGGGGATCACTGGCGTTACCTTGGCAACCCTTGCACATTGCCCAAGTCCACAAATTAAACGTTGGTCGTTGGGCTTGCTCTAGACGCGCGATTTAAAATGCGCCAATTGGCCATGTTTCGGCGGTTGGTCTCGGTCACGATGGTCACACGTTCGCCGACAACAGCGGACGTGTATGAGAGTCGCGATGGTGGTAAGTAGATTTTCTTCTGACACTCCGTCTGCGGCGGGGCACGGCAACTGTAAGTTCAAGCCCGGTGGTTCGTTCGCACGATAAGGACCTTGTTAGGTATACGTATTTCAAACATGCAGGTGGTTGCCTCGTGATTGCGTGCGTGCCTGCTCGAGATATTTGCTCGACCGACATTGCCATTGAGAAGTCGCTGATCCTCGTCGTGGATTTCTGGAGGGTACTATGTTTGTGGGGTGCGGCTAGTAAGGCGCCACCGCAGGATGTCGATGAAACTGCGTCGACATCGATCGTCCACACAGCTACATATTACTCCCGAATACTTGACGTGACTTGAAACTGAAGAAGGGGGCCGCATCACCAGTCGGTGCAAGTCTTCGACCGAGTAGTGCGTTCCCAGCGACGAAAGGTTCAAGGATTGAACAGAATTTTTGGGTGTACTTAGCTGTATTAAGGGAGGATTGTTCTTTGAACGCCGGATTAAGTGTGGAGCTGTGCCTTGGGCCATGGGAAAATGATACTGAAATTGAGCACAGTTGGAATTGGTTAGCATCGCCCAGACTCGGAGCAAGACAGCCTAACAACTTGTCCTGCTATCCTACCTTGACTGCTCCCCGCAAGTAGTATTTTCGACAGGGCTGTCAGTTCTGTTCAGCGCCTTCGTGAGGCCGCAACGTCCATATTGAATGCAAGGTGTCAGTTGACCAGTCTTGTTGCCGTTTTCATTTTTCTCTTTTACTTACTTTCCCTCGCGAAGGCCTTCTCCGGCTGATTGATTTTGGCGATGGCCACGGTCTCGACGATTCAACCCGCACGACAAGATTCGACAGTCTCTCCGCTCTCTCCGAACCTCCATCTCAATTTCTTCCAACGCGGCCTTGCCATTTCAGATCTCGATTTCAAGGACAACAGATATCCCTCCCTCTCTCTCAGCTCAAAACCCACGAACAGACCCCCTTCCATGATTCGCACCTCGGGTGATACCCATGCTCGGGATGACCCTCCCAGTGATTCCCGAAGAGCGCCGTCGGCAGCTGTAGGCCTCTCCAGATCACACACGGCGGACCCCACGAACGACAGACGAACTCTCAACGACGAAAAGTATGACATGTCACATCCCTCTGACACCGACGGGCTCCTTGCGGCGACCGCAGTCTCTTATGCCCCTCCAGGAAACACTCGTCGTCCATACAGCCTTGATGACAACAACAACTATCAAAGCAACGGAACCTCGACCCCTTTACTCAACGGCTCCAATTTCATCGATTCCAAGTTGTTCAACGACTCCTTCAAGTCATTTGGAGAGTCACTCTCTCAGCCTCCTCCGTCACCGCCAACCGGCGCTCGCGATATACCCCCCACTCTATATCCTGCGGCCATGCGTCAATCCCCATTTCCTCTACCGGACGGTGCTGTGGCTTCTAGACTATCTTCCACAAATGGTTTATCATCCCCGAGACCGTACAGCCCCACCCTTGCTATCCCCATATCATCAACCCCTCGTGCCTATCCCCAACACCCCACTTATATCACTCCCACAGCGGCCACACCTGACCCGATCAATCCAATTCTCTCCCCAAACCCCCCACAACCCCAGGAAGAGATATGTGTCGAGTGCGCAATGAGAGACCAAGACATGGCCGATGTCGTCGTCATTGGTCCTGGTATATGGGACAGGGAAAGCGACGTACTCTACGAGGAGTTGTTGAGAAGAGAAGAGGAAGAAGAGGCTTCCGGAGTCTTGCCTTCCGAGTGTTCTAGACCCCGAGCCAGAGGCGGGCGCTTGACTGAGCAAAATTTGAAATTGTGGATTACGCTGGTGAGCCCTTTTGTTTTTACGTTGAAAAAGATATGTACTTACACATACCATTACCTTAGACACCTAAAGAGCCGACATCGAGGCAGCAGACTATTGATGCTTACGTCAAGGCTCAAAGGTCGCTGCTCGAGGCCGAGGCTCTGGCTCATGCACGTGCTATGCAGGAGTCGATGCAGCTCGAAAACAGCGTTCGTGACACATACTCTCAACTTCGTCGTTCAGCATACGATCTGAGCGTGGTCGATGATAATGCGTTTAAACTTAAACCACCTCGCGTCACATCCACGCCGAACGGAGTTGGCGCACAACACATTCGCAGCGCGTCTCGCGACATTACCCTCCTTGACAATGGGCTCATTGTCGAACACGTCGATGTACGGCGTGAAGAGAGGGAGGAGAAGGAGCGCCGACGGAGGCAGGAGAAGTGTGAGCGCAGCAGGCCGCGCAAGTCTTCTCGAGGTTCAGTGGTGGATGTCACGTCACTCTACTCCGCGCATAGCCTAGCACCCCACACAGACGGTGGGTTTGGCCCGGTGCAGAGCTCGAGGTACTCCGCCATCAGCATGAGGCCAGCGAGCTCATTAACAGTTCCAATCGAAGTTCAACCGAGCTTGGGACAGGTATACTCCCAAGCTTCGTTCTCGGATGCACATAGCCCGGGTTCTGCATCACCTAGGCGGTCGCGATTCTTTGGGTTCAAAAATCTGAGCTCTGCGTGGCGAAGTCAGGATAGCCTGGCCCCTTCAGGGGTCTCAGGCAGTATGATCGATATGCAGTACGTGTCGGGTTCTCATTTGGCAGCTAGCCGTGGCGACCGTGCGCTCATCAGTTACTTTCTTCACAGTGTGGCATTGCAACGCGAAGCGAATCCCCTTCATCTTCGCTCGTCGGGTGGCCAAAGAAGCACGCTGTCCACACAAAGGCATAGTCAATTGTGGCTACCGCCGACCACCAACGAGGAAGAAACGTTTACAGCAGCAACTGACGAAAAGCCCAAGAAGAAACGCAATGGCCTCGCCAAGATCTGGAGACTCGTCAAAGGAGGCTCCTCGCACAAAGACGAAACCACCGCGGTTCCTCGTGAATCGTTACGACCTGTAGACCGCAACGACGATGACTCCCCCTTGGCGCCGCCTCCGCCATTGTCGTATCTTGTAGAGCGTGGGCCTGGGGAACATCTCGGCGGTGCAGGAGGTCGACACGCCTCGACACCTTCATTACCTTCAACGACGTCCCCACGAAATGGTGGGTTCTCGTCCGCTGGTATGTCACCTTCCACGGCTCCGACCAGTCTTCTTCCGTCGCCAACCTCATCGCGCCCCTCAGGCGGCAATGGCGATGGCAACGACCAGAAGAACAGTGGGCAAACAGACGAGAAGGAAGTGTTTGACATGTCCCCGGATGAGAACGGGAGACTAAGGGTGTCTATCCATCCTGTCACGTCGGAACCGGACATGCGTCAGAAGCTTCAACAAGCAACGTTTGCCTTTACCAATGGCATGACGTTGCCCAAGTCAGCTTCCTCGCGTCCTCAGGTCACACTTTCCAGAGAAAAGTCGTTGCCTCCACTCCCTGGAGAGTTGAAGCTTCGAGCGCAGCACGGTGTGGGTGGAGATCCAAGGCCACAGACACTCTATACAACATATGACCTTCGTCATCTTGGACAAGACATGCAAGATCTTACACCACCCCATGCACCATTCCGGAGTGAATCAAGGCGACAATCGTTTAATGGAACCGGGTCACGCCCCACCCTAGGCATCCAGACAATGCCACTCAGTGGTGGTCATGACCGTATGAGGACCCCCAACGGAATGTATAGTGAATTCGGCGTATCTCGTGGGTCTCTAGGTCGTCTTGGAGACATTGAAGAGAATCCTACCATCCCTCCTACGCCCACCAAGCGCAAGAGTAAATTTGGCCTCGCTACGCTGTTAGGCAAGAAGTCAACCACCCCTTTGGAGACGAACGGATACAGTTCACACGAGTTCCCTCGTCTGACATCTCCCGTCTTTGACTCAAATGATGACAATCTCGCCTCTGCATATACCAACTCGGCGCCTCGCCTAGGTCCTCGGTTGTCTGTTGCCTCTCGGAAAGCCATCGAAGAGCGGGTCGAACAGGACAGAGAATTCGTGGCATATCGATATCCCTCGCAGACGCAGCCACCAGTTGACTTGATCCGGTGACAGGCAGACTCTTCTCTGTCAATGTTCTTAACCATCATAGCATCGTTACCCCTCTGTTTGCGCTGAAGGGTTGTATGTATATTCTCGTCCACTTTCCTTTGTAAATCTTCATGCCACGACCTAACATCCATCTCATTTACTTGATTTCTTCATTGTCCACATCTTATCCGGTTCAACTCGACAACCAGCACTCCTTTCTGGGACAATGCTTTGCCCTTCCGATCCACTCAGACTCTCATCCAATCCTTGCTCTGGACTATGACTGCATGACCTCGCTTCGCTCTCTGCGCGCTTTTTCTGTATAATCACCGCCCGTCCCAGCCTATAAGCACTCCCCGCTTTATAAGATCGGCAGTTCGTTAACAAATTTCTTTTGGTTTAGTTGGTACCAAAGTTACGGTTACTACTTTCATATGTGTGGAATATGAGTTCATTCTGTTCCCCATGGTCATCTGAGATATCGGATTGCGATGTGCCATTGGTATGGTCGTGGTATGTCATGTGATCAGACAATGGACTGATTACCCGCGCCGCACGCATTGTGACTCTCCACTGGAAATTCTAACATCAATGGTACGCGAATTGCAACTCATTGCGAACGTTGCTAACTTTCGCAGGCGCCACGAGGTTTATCGGCCGAAGAGAAGCGTGTCAAACTCCTCGAGATATTTCACGAATCAGTAGGCCATGAACTTTACTTCGATTGCTATCTAATCGTTTGAACAGAAAGACTTCTTTCAAGTGGGTTATTATGACGTCTCTGCCGCGTCCAAACTTGTTTACCATGTTTACAGCTGAAAGAACTAGAGAAACTTGGACCAAAACTCAAAGGCATTGGTACGCGTACCTGTAACCTCTAGTTGGATGTTCTTCTGATTTCTTGGAGTCAGTCTCACAGTCTGTCAAAGAAGTTTTACAATCCCTTGTCGATGATGGTCTCGTGCAGAGCGACAAGATCGGGTCTTCTAATTGTACATAAGTATACACGTAAAGGCGAATGTATGCGCTGATTCTCAACGTCTGCAGTCTTCTGGAGCTTCCCCTCACAGCGAGGAAGTATAGTATGAAGACATGTTCCTCGTGCTATATCTTTGCTGACTGTCTCCTAGCTACGAAACAAGCTGGATGCAGCAAAGCACACCAAGAAGAACCACGAGAACCAAGTCGCGGAGATTGAGGCTGCGCTGGACCGTGAAAGAGCGTTGCGACCCGAGAGCGTGTGTCTTTCGGTCCATCTCACGTTATGATGGTCGAGCTGTCCTCTCCTCATAGGCAGCACGAACAAGCGCACTTCAAAATGTTGCGGAGGCAAGACAGCAGATTGCGGCGCTAGAGAAAGAGCTCGAGGCATACGGTGCTTGCGATCCGATCAAGGTGCAGGAAAAAAAGAGGGCGATCATGCTCGCACATGAAGCTGCTGTTCGGTGGACTGGTCAGTGTTGCGCTCTCGTAAAGGAAGTGAGAGTGACGGAGGTTGACTTGTTGGCAGACAACTATTCGATCCTGCTTGCGTATTTTACACGGCAGAATGGAGTGGACGCTCAAGAGATTCGTCGATTCCTGGAGATTGGGGAAGACTATGAAGATATATATTGATGGATTGCGTAATAGGTCAGCACGCGGAAGCAATTTCCAATAGTTGGAGTCGGGTGGACTATGGAGGGTCTTGTCGTCTGTCATGTCTTGCCAGTGTACCGAAAAGAGCATCGTCGGGCCAAGTCGCCCTCAGCTGATGGCATCCGGCGATCCCCTCCTGAGTCGCCCCGGTGACAGTACCGTTTGCATTCCAACTCTCGAATGGCAGTTGTGCAATCCACCACTCCTTTGATTCTTCCTTGCTTCCTCCACCGCGACACCCGAACCCAACTCATTCCATATCGAATCAAACCACATCCCGCCCACATGAACGACGGCGGATTCATTCGAACAAAGACTGGTGCATCCCGCCAGCAGAACCATTCCTCCCCTCGTTGCACCCCGTTCTGCAGTCGTAGCGAGATTCTCACTAACAATTGCGTTTCCCCTCGCTTTTGTGACCATGATATCCCTCCCGCAAGCCATCCATTGCCCCGCAAACCCATCTTATCTTCCTGTGACGCTATCCACCCGGCGGCGCCCGCTCGTCTGGGTACCTGTGACACGGCACTCACTTTGGTAGAGCCAGAGTCCCTCCTTCTTTCCTATGGTGACGTGCCTTTTCCATCCCTCCACCGTTCTCCTCCTTCGACCGCTTCCTTGCCGAACCCGACGTCCGACGACCTTTGCTCAATGAACTACTCCCCTCGCTTCCCCCCTGGGCACCACTTCAATCCGGCTTTTGTGCGAGTATACTCGCTTGGGGACGAGCTGGGGTCGGGTGGATACGGTTTCGTCATGACTGCGTTACATCGTCGTCTTAAATCGGAAGTCGCAGTCAAGTTTGTGATCAAAGAGAAAGTTCCGGAACAAGCGTGGATCAACCACGAAACCTTGGGGAGAATTCCAATGGAGATTATGCTCCTTAGGGTTATGAATCACGAAAATATCGTAAAATGTCTCGATGTCTTTGAGGACAAGCTGTTTTTCTATGTCGTCAGTCTCTTGAGTCTTAGCCTTTGTTGATTGACGATCATGGCCCCTATAGGTCCAGGAATTGCATGGATCTCCGTGGCGCAAGAGAGAACAGTCACTCAGTGTCCACCATTCTTCGCCAGAGATGTCGACGCCTCATCTCTCTTCTTCCACTCCACTTTTGTCCCCCGCAGCCTCTGAATTCTCGGTGGCCGAATCGGAACCGGATACCCCTCCTCAAGTGTGCAGTCAACTATCTCCTATTAATCTCCACCTTTCAGATTCTCCGTCAGATGACGATGTTCTTCATGATATTTCCGTTCCAAAGAAGCACTCGGGTGTTTCTCTCGAGATTCCAAAAATCCGCTATTCTCGTCGCCCTTCCCATGACTTGTTCGAGTGCATTGAACAGACGAAACACAAGCGTCTTTCGGAGAAACAAGCTCGATATATCATGGCTCAGGTTGTTGAGGCCGTATTCTATCTGAACAGCCACGGAATATGCCATCGTGACATCAAAGACGAAAACTTGGTCATTGACAAGAATTTCAAGGTGTGAATCATTATATGAGCGTGGGAATCTTCCGGACTTATTTCTTGATGTCAGGTGAAGCTCATAGATTTCGGTAGCGCGACTATGGTGGATCCAGCCCAGCCCTACCCGTCCTATAACCTCTTTTTCGGCACAACAGCGTATGCTGCCTCTGAGGTTTTGCTCAAACGGCCGTATCAGGCGCCACCCGTTGAAATCTGGACTCTGGGCGTCTTGATGTCTTATCTCCTCACTGGCATGTCGCCCTTCCCTACGGAACGGGATGCCATTGAAGGACGCATTATACTTTCTGAACTCCCTGGAAGGAAGTTGAGTAACTCTTGTTTGCATCTCATGAGCCGATGCTTGGAACCCCAACCTTCTCTCCGAGCTGACATCGAGGAAGTTCGGAATCATCCTTGGCTTAGAGGCGCACTGGACGGACTTTGATACTACTTCTTTCGTTTCTACAGTGAGACCTCTCCCGTTCCGTTTGGTTGTCTGGAAACGTGATATGATTTGTTCGAGTTAATACTTGACTTGTTTCGTCTTGTATCAGCTTTGGTATTGCATCCAGAATGTCACTACTGGACGACATTCAATCAGACCTCTTAGTCTGCCCAGACCACAGTGCTGAGTCTGTCGCAGCAAGCAGATGTACAGTTAACCCCGAGTGGCCGGTGCCTCTGCGAAAGTTTTACATTCATTCAGGCTTGCTCTCAGACGTATTTCAAGTTCTCCAGACTAGTTCGCCACAATGTCTTCGCACAGAACTCGGACTGTCTTCTGATCTCGAAGTTTAGGTCTGGTTTGGGGAGACTAAGATCTACCCGTGACCTGAACCAATTGCAAAGTGGCACCCGTCTATATTATCGTGCGAGATACCTCGCATAATAGGGACGGGAGCTTAGCGCTTAGCGATATATCTTTGAACCCTTGAGCATCACGCGGTATTAAGCTGCCGCCCGAGTGCCCTCGAGTCCGGTTCCCCAATTCCTGACCGTAAACTTTGTGTCCAGTGCAAGGTCACTCCAGTGTTCACTGCACTTCCAATATGACTTCGAGTGGACAAAGCGGCTGTCCGTCGGGTAAACGAACCTTGGGATATGTAATAAGGCAAGCATGTTTTCTTTTGGAATTCTTCTGCTGTGGGGACACATGTCATTTTGGATGGGAATAGGCATTTCACACCTGCTTGGTTTGCGGTTACGATGGGTAAGTGTGATCCCCAGTAGCAGTGGTCGCGAGAGGTGTGGCAGACATCCAAAACGTGCTCTCGAAGCCCAGGATGGATCCGAGGCCAACATGACCTACATACAGATTAAAATTCATGGTTTTTTGATGCTCAACGTTCAGGGACTGGATCGATCTCCATCCTCTTTCATAGCTTTCCGTATGGTTCCGACTCGCAGGTCATGAAGTCGTTCTCCCTTGCCTTCTTCTTCCTCAACCTTGCGCTATTTGTGTTGTTCACCGCGCTCAGCACGGCCAGGTACATCTTGATCCCGGGTACCTGGAGTCGTATGCTGCGGCACCCAGTCCAGAGTCTATATCTTGGGACCTTCCCAATGGGTGCCACCACGCTTTTCACCGTCTCAATTACTGTGATTAATGATACCTATAAACTCGGACGACCCTTTGTTTACGCCATATGGGCATTTTGGTGGTTGGACGTCGCAATATCAATGCTGTGCTGCTGGGGCATGGTGCACATCATGTTGGTCGTTTCGTGCGGACTGTGATCATGGACTTACAGCCGTCAAGGATCACGCGTCAAGAACACTCTTTTGAGTCCATGACCCTCGCCTGGCTCCTCCCCGTTGTGACGCTGATCGTAGGAGCGTCCACAGGGGGGATCATTGCACAAGCTCTCATCCCGTACTCGCCGAATCATGCGCTCCTCACAATCACCTTCTCGGCGTGTATGGTTATTATAGGACTGGCACTTACCATGATGCTCCTGACCGTATACCTTGTTCGCACCATTTTGTATGGTT
>QFEF01002856.1:0-16593 GCA_003316035.1 Neoboletus subvelutipes | reverse complement strand
GTGGAAAACACACACTACTATTGGGGATCGAAGAGAGTTTCAGGCGTGTTGGAGAAGGATATGCTATGTATGTCATCGTGCCTTGATGATGCACGTAGCCTTGCGAATGTAAGGTGGTATGCCTATTTGTAGCCGAGAGGAATGCCAAATAACAAGAGAAGGAAGAGAAGGAAAAAAAATAGGCACGACACTGGCCGACCATCTTCGATGTAATCAGCCAAGATACGATGAGTTTCTTCGAGGGATGGCTAACATCGTTGAGCGTCATAAACCCAAATCCTCTTAATCGACGACAGACGGATAAAGCGTCACTCACCCTAGAATCCAATAAAAGCAATGTTGTGGGTCACTGCAAGATCTGGCCGTCGATGTTCCGTTGCCAACGACACAACAGGGTGTGTTCGTACACCCAAATGCTTGATATCCTGGATCGGGACCAAGCACACCGTCGCAAATAGTAGCAAATTTTACATAGGCGACCTTGAGCGGCAGGCTCTGAGTGTGGAACTGTGCGAGTCTGTCATAGATGAATTGGATCCATGCTTGGCTCCAGGCGTTTTATGTAGTTGGTCAAGGTACTGCGGAAGTCCGTGAACTGCCCCGTCGACCATTCCTGTACACCGGAACACCGAATATACGGTGCTTCAAAATTGCTTTGGGGCAAAGTATGAGAACACGACGTGCATCTCATCATACTGGCCCGCAGACCACATTGATAGAATTCGCTTACAAGGGCTCGGCATAATACATGGAAACAATGGGCGTATCTGGGGTCTCCATATAGATCCCTGTATACAGTCTACACTTGAACCCGGACACCTGTCATTGGGCGTCCGAATGGATTGCTGAGGTGTTTTTGTGAGTGCAACCATCCGAGGCCAGGAGAGACAGCTATGGATGTCTATAGTAGCGAATGTGCGCTGTACAGGATCATCTACCATCTTGCGAAAAACATTCCTCTGGAGTGAGTGCTCCCTGTTGGAGATCGTCCTGGAATGTGCGCATATTTCGTGCGAGGTACTATGTCGTGAGTGGGCCTGATACAGGTATTCATAGTCGTCGTGAACCGAATTCTGCAGCCAAGATGTGACGAGGACTCACAACCCTCATGTTGGCAATGACTCGGAGGAAGGTTTCGCCTTCGAAAGGATCTTGTTCAATGTACGTAGGCATGCAATTGAAGCGTTCGAGTGTCAGGAAAAGAGACACAGTCACAGACAGCTTCCGCTGCCGTCCTCTTCAACTTGACACCAAAACCTAGACTTTTTACTCCCCTTTCCACCAGGACTTCTCATCCCGCTCGACATGAAACGCTACCAACTCCCGCAACTCGTCAACAAAACCCTCTCTCGAAAAGCCCTCTCTACATATTCATCTTTCTCATTCGTGGCGGAATCCTGCGAACCACCTTCGGAGAATGTCGCGCAGAAAATGGGATCAGCGAGGTATGCATCGCGTCAAGGAGCTGTTTTGGTTTCATGCCCGACAACCTTGCTGATGGAAAGGCAGGAAGACACGCGAGATTGAGCATTTCAAGTCAGTGTTGCTGCCGCAGTGCATGATGAGCTCGGGTCTCGTCTATCTCGTGTCATATATTCCAGTACGCATCTTCCTCTCTTGTACATAATGCCCACTCAAACACACTCACTTGGTAACTTCCTCGTCTCCATCTCTCTAATTACGCACAACAGTTAGTCCGGGATATTCGAAAGCTTCGGGCACCGCTCTCCTCCGTCCATGTGGTCCCGTCCCTGGCATCAACAGACGAGTCTGTGTGCTTCACGAGAGCCTCGCACAGCCTGACGGCTTGCCTCACCCACATATCGGTCTTACCCCCCTGTCCTCCCAAACCCTTGCCTCACTCTTCCATTCACTCCACGATTTCCTCCATTCACACCGGACTCCATCTCCTGGGACCTATTCACCGACTTCTGAACACCATCACCCCGGCGCACAATGAACTCGGACCCACTTCCAACTTGGCTTTCCGTTCTGACCACAAAAAAAACGGCGCAAAATCGCCAGGAAGCTAGCCCAGGGACGCGCAACACGCAAAGCTCTCACGATCGTACCGAAGTCTCACACTGCGCATCAGGATGGTGGATCGGTCAAGGGACTCGGGTACTGACATACTGACACGTGGGTGTCATACATCTATGTGGAGGAAGGATGTGTTGTCCCAGTTCCTTAAGATGCGCATGGACTGACGCGTACCAGAATGTGACAACTGGACCGTTGGAGAGGAAGAGCGTTTTGCCCTCCGTCGTGTCATGTCTCCCCTCACTGGTTGGCAAGTCTATTTGGACATGGTGGTCTACATCTCGCTGGTTCCTCGTGCACAATTGTTACGCTTTTCACAGTTGGTAGTGCGGGCCTCACCATTCTGACGCATTAGTGTATGGCGTCACCTTTTTCCCCGTAAATCTGCTGGTCCTCGTGAACATTTCCTGCTTGTGCAGAGGACGATTATTAACAAGTTCGTGGTCATGATTGTGCTCTATCACTGGTGATCAATGTTGGATCACAGTTTTGGCTACACCATGTACATACCACGGCTATTAGTCAACTCCTTCCGGTCCCACTATATGTCGCTTCCTGTGAGTGTTTCTCGGTGAATTTATCTACACACAACGACTTACACATCCATCTACCAATCGTCTTTCTCACCTGGACACACTACTCGGATAAACTCATGATTCGTTCTGTGTTCATCTACGTTGACCTCTTGCTTCTCATTGGGTATTCTATCAACATATCATCAGCTTCAAACGGCGTCAAGTGCTTTGGAATCTCTTGATCGTTATTGGAAATTATGCTTCATTGCCTGATGTTCTTGCATGGTATGTATCGGTCTCTGTATCTGGCCTGCAACCAGCCGAGCATTTTGAGTAGGGTAGGTAATATCCTTTCTGGTTAATATAAGCGTGGCATAGGTATGGCGTTCGGTATCGTTTTCGGGACCTTTGGTGGAATTGTTGCGACAAATATTTATTGATCGCGGGATTCCCCACGATACATCCTTGGACGTCAGTCACATTACTTGCTCTTCACTCATTGATGCATCTTCTTTCCTGATGTTGTGTAGACGGCCTGGAGTTGATGCTCGTCGGCATTGGACTGGTCGTCATTCCCATCTTGGTGTTTTCGTACAAGCGCATCAACGATGGGGGATCGAGCGCTGCAGGAGCGTATTGAGCGAGGGGAAAGACTCCGATTAACGGTCTGGGAATTGAGAGAGTTGGGTGATCGTGCGCCTGACTTCAGGTACACATTGTGATTGACCTTTTGTCCAAAGTTTCCTGTCATGATACATTTCTTTAAATGGCACACATTGTGAAGTGTGACATGTGCGTCTGGTGTATACTAGATCATCGACTGTGGTTATGAGGCTCCGGTCGAGGAAACGCGACTGGCTCCAAGTACTTACAGCACTATACATTGCTATGCCCACCAATCACGTGCTATTTCGAGCTACTACACTCGCCACATGCTGACCCCGCCAATAACGACGCCAGCATCAGGTAGTCTAGTGACCAGATCGCTATGGTTAGGTTACGGCTCAGCAGCCTCATAGCTGTCTGGTCACCAGACTAAGCATCGGGAACGGACGACAAAAATGCCTGAGGTCACGAGCATTCATTCCAACAGTCTCCATTTCTCGTTACATCCTCCACGAGGCCATCCCCGTTGACCACCTCCAGCCTTCCTCCAACACCGTGTCCCTGCAATTCCTGTCCGATGCTCTCATCCGAATTTCCTACCCTACCCCTGTCCTTATAGAAATGGACTCGCCTATCCGTCCGCCCTTCGCCTAATCTGTCTGTTCCTAAATCGCTCACGTGGGAAAGTTCATCCTCGAGTCCAGCTCCATTCACACTTGGGTCAAGTGGGAATTTACTGTTTACATGACCTGCACAAACGAGAGAGGATCGAAGTCTCGTGCCCTACCTCTTGAGGGTCCTCTTCGCCAGATAGCCACACTATTCAACCACTGGCTCTGGCCTCGCTGATGTTGCTCAGCCGGGAGTGCCGCCAATGACACGCCATCCGAGGCCAGTGTGTATACTGGTGAATTCATCGCTGCATTTGATGTTGTTGAGTCAGGCGCATGGGGCTATGGTCAAAGTTATTCATGCCCCATAAGTGGGAGTTGTGGACATCGACAATTAGGTAAAGAGGTACAAGGTGGACAGGTGGGTAATCCTCGTCGTCCTCCACCGATTTCCTAGCTCTTCCTTTCTCTTGCCCACGTTGTTTTTTCGGCGTCGTTTTGACTGTAAGCTCTTCATCTCACCGCGACATGCCAATGTAAGCCCCACCACAGATCTCCCTTCGTCACAATTTGTGCGATCTATACACACATTCACACCGCATTGATACCCACAGTATGGCACTTCAGAAGGCGATTCAAATATCCTCCATAAAAGCTCCGCACATATCCTGTGTGTTCTGGGCTGCACGGTGCACGTCTACATGATACAGCTGTTTCGGAGCAAACTATATGGATATCATCGCAACGCAGTGTTACTTCATTTGTTGGAGCGTTTGATCTCATCATTGGTTCAATTGATTTTGTAGGAATTGCGCACAGCACAGAGGTGAAATGATCATCCTGGGCACCCGTGAGTCGCCAATGCTTGACTACCAGGTGAGCACATCTCAGAAGCATTTATTCATTCTGCTTTTCATGCATTCACCGGTCTGTCACCTGTCCTCTGGTGCTGTACGATCATGCCATCTCTGCAGTAGAATATGTCCGGGTTGGGAAAAAGAAATGTATGGTTTGACGAGTGCGGTTGTGGTGCCCGAATCTCGTTGGGTTTATTCTTCAGTATCGGCGAAGATGGACGCAAGATAGGGTGGTCCTGCCTCAAGGCTTTCATGGTTGGCGATGACACAGAGGCGTACGGTACAGATGTGTCATGGTATGGGACATGGTAGAGATGCAGCGGGAGCTTTTGAGGCATTGCGAGCTGGGAGACACTTGGCGTAAGGTGGTTGGTTCGATGTACCTTCTCGTTCCCATGATGGAACTGAAACGGAATGTTGGCCCACTCAACGCCACGACACTTCTTTCTGATCACCGTTCTGACAGATCGCTGGTAGTAGAACCAGTCGTGGTTCCCAAAGGTGCTCTTGCACCACCATCTGTCATCACCCCTTCATCCTGATCGCGTGTTCGTCCGATGTTGGAAAATCGTACATCACGCATCATTCCAACATCAGGAAAATGACACCGCACTTACCTAACCTTATTCCTGCTTTTACTTCCCTTGAGTGCTTTTTTGGGAAGTGACAACGTCGGCTATGGTGTTAAAAGTTTGGAAAGTACAAATAAAGGTTAGGTAAGTGCGGTGTCATTTTCCTGATGAAACGAGGCTTGAAAGAAACATTTATACAACAAATAGAGGATGTGACGCCAACCACCCCCTCCTCGACTCTCATACTTTGCTTGTCGTTGATCGTTGACGTTGAACCATCAGACATTGCCATTTCTCTTGTACCTGTCATGTCCTCTGACTTACAGTCTACTTTGCAGCTTATCCAGATGAATAACTATACATCCCGTACGGTTGCTCATACCTTCTCTCAATGACTAATCTTATAGACCAGCGCAGTTATTCTGGTCACTGCTGTCGTATATGATTATTGTCAGTGATGCTTATGCGCACGCCATTCTTTTCATTCCAAAGTGATAATGACATTCCTACCACTGCAGTCCTCACCTTTTCAAGAGAGGTATGTTATGTCACTCTCTACGTCATATCATCAGCTGACATTATTCAAAGATAGACTACATTTGGGTGAGTAATAATTATCTATAGTGAGCACGGGCCCCTGACAATCCTGCAGTACAGACCCTGGACCTGGGTCTCTATGATGTTTGTTCTGGTGTGTATAAAGGCTAGAGGACACTCTACTGCAGTTGTTCTGAACTGACAATTCCATAGGTCCGCTATCTCGGACTTTGTTCCTTTATGTAAGTCTATTGTTGTTATGATGGATAGCAAATTATCATGCTAAGAATTAAACTGTGCTGAAGTTTCAACGTCATTCGTATGTTCAGAAAGTTTGAGGCTGATTAACCTCATTGAATGCATTCACAGTGGGTACTACCTTTGTCCCTGGCCCTCTCACAGTCAGTGTTTCTGCCTTCTACCTCGTCTATCTTCAATATAATGATCATCTTCTGATAGACATATGTATCTAAATTCAGACTGAACGCTGTCTCGATAATAGTTCCATAGGTGTGAGTGGATCAATTTATAGTCCCTCACTGGCAGTACGAGACAATGGTGTTCCAAAGGCACGATAATGTATCTGGTTTCTATCTGGGCATATGAAATATTCATTACAGCTGCTGATTGTAAGTGTCTGTACCTTCCTGATCCATTTCTCCAGACCATGATTTGAATTACAGATGTGATGATCCTACGGGTGTATGCAATGTGGAATCGATCCAAAACGATTCTTTGGGTCCTCCTCTTCATCTTTGTTCCACAGACTATTTCTTCCTTTGTTCTTACAGGCATTTACGACAATCCCAAGACCTACTACCCAAGTATGTCCGGACCCAAATTGCACACATTACTGCATCTCACGGAGGTGGCCATTCGTCACCTTCAACCCGTTTCTCTAGTCACAGTTGTTCAATTGAACAATTTCTCCTTTTGCAATGGCTCAGAGAACAACATTCCGCCACTGCTCTTTGTGTATGCTAGAATCCCACGATCCATTCTCGGTGCTACCCTTTTGGTTCTCGCCGTCACGCAAACCTTGAAGCAGTCAGTTGACATGTACAAAGCAACGAAGCAGTGGCAGCCTAATCGGTACATGCAGCAACTCGTGAGAGATGGGATCATTTATTTCCTTGTGTGCGTTCGCACTTTTCTACTCTCTCATTGGTCGCCATCATGGCCTCCTGTCCATCTGTCTCGCATTTCTACTCCCTCTCATTCGTCACCATTGTGTTCTTACTCTCAAGTATTTGCCCAAAAACTGACCACTCAGTTGTTTTCTTCCGAACTGATAGGAACATAATTTACAATCTTGTTGACATAGTCGGAAATGTGTCTGCATCAAACAATGCTGGAGCGCTCTTCCTCGTGTTGCTCTGGAGCATATCGATAACCCCCATTATGCCTCGGTTCATCATCAGCGTGCGAGAGCTGTATGACCGTGACACGCGTCGGGGCTGCCAGGGGATTGACAGCGGATTCGGTGTGTTGTCGCGACCCACTGCCAGTCGAAATGCGGCCGTGTCCGCCATTGCATTCGCGGATGTCCCCCCGGAGCAGGATCAGCTCGGGGAAGGGGACGCGGACGAATCGGAAGGGATTCGACTCGAACCGTTGGGAGATAATACGCCCCAGGTTTGAACAAAGGCATGTGGGTAGAAACCGGGAAGAGTGGTATCGCTGGGGAATTTGAGGAAAATAGAGGATGATGTACTTCGAACGGCGGTGACTCGGAATATTTATCTTACCTATGCATATCCCTCGCCTTCTGAACTCAATGTATTGTGTATATTTATATCTCAGAGATCCAACTATCTTGACGGAACTTCTCCTTTACACCCGCCATTTGGTCTGTGCTGCCAGCCTCTTCGGGGACCTGCGCAACGCTTTTATAGAAACAAGTATGTTGATTACATTCCTCGGGTGCTTACTACAGTGTATACGACAAAACCGAAGGCTACGACCGCGAAGGAAATGGGTGAGCATGACAACCGCTTCCTAGCTGATCGTACTGATGGGATGTGTGATTATGATCCCGAACGCCAAGTATTTTGGATCGATCCTGTGCGTCATTAGAAACCCATCGCTTTCCTGGGTCAATACAACTGGTACATGGGCTTGGGATGTATACAGCACACCGAAACACACTGAAGAACGTGGCGATAAGTTCGGCCGGCAATCTCGTTGAGGATATCAGTGTGTTGTGAGCATGACGATTTATCGCGGCCTAGGACGAATTGCGTTATGCGCTTGGACGTGGGTCATTTGATGTGTATACCTCAGGCTTCTGGAGGAGTCGGGTTGAGCGGATCTCTCTTGAGATGGCTTGGCGGTCAATCGATCATGGTTCTTCGGCCTGGGACTCGTGACATTTCCCTTGCATGTAAGGGTGTTCATGCAAAGAGAGTACTCCTGATTACCGGAACGAAGAAAGGAGAAACGATTTGACCGGCATGGAGAATACAGACCACCTATCGGGATTGAAGAGTTTCAGGCATGTTGGAGGAGGATATGCCACGTCATCGTGCCTTGATGATGGACGTATCCTTGCGAATGTAAGACTGTATGCCTATTTGTAGCTGAGATGATCGCCCAATAGCGAAAAAAGGAAGAGAAGGAAAAAAAATTAGGCACGACACTGGCCCAGACCATCTTCAATGTAATCAGCCAAGATACGATAGGTTTCTTTGAGGGATGCCTAACACCGACGAGCGTCATTAACCCAAATCCTCGTAATCAACGCCAGACAGATAAAGCGTCATTCACCCTGGAGTCCATTAAAAGCAATGCTGTGGGTCACTGCAAGATCTGGCCGTCGATGTTCCGTTGCCAACGATGCAACAGGACGTATCCGTACACCCAAACGCTTGATACCCCGGATCGGGACTGAACATATCGTCGCAAATCGTAGCAAATCTGATAACGACGTTGAGCGGGGGGTTCTGAGCGTAGAACTGTGCGAGTCTGTCGTAGTTAAATTGAATCCATGCTTGGCCCTGGGCATTTGGGGTAGCTGGCTGAGGTACTCCGGAAGTCCGTGAGCCGTCCTGTCGACCATGCATGTTCACCAGAATGCCGAATATATGGTGCTTTAAAATTGTTTTGGGGATAAAGTATGAGAACACGACGTGCATCTGACCATGCTGGCCGCTTACAAGAGCTCGGCCTAATACTTAGAAACAACCTGGGCGTTTCTGTGGCTTCCATATAGATCCCGTATACAGCCTACACTTCAACCCGGAGGCCTGTCGTCGGGCGTCCGAATGGATTGCTGGGGTGTTTTTGTGAACGCAACCATCCGAAGGCAGGAGAGACGTCCACCTGTCAGATGTCTATAGCAGTGAATGCGCGCTGTACGGGAGCTGTCAACACATATGAATAGGAATGTAGTCAACTGACATACAGTCATCTACCATCTTGCAAAAAACATTCCTCTGGAGTATGAGCGCTCCCTGTTGGAGATCGTCCTGGAATGTGCGCGTATTTCGTGCGAGGTACTATGTCGCGACTGGGCCTAATACGGGTATTCACAGTCGTCGTGAACCGAATTCTGCAGCCAAGATGTGACGAGGACTGACAACCCTCATGTTGGCAACGGGGAAGATTCGACTTCGAAAGGATCTTGTTCAATGTAGTCATGCAATTGAAGCGTTCGAGTGTCAGGAAAAGAAACACAGCCACAGACAGCTTCCTTGTCTTCCTCCGCTGCGGTACTCTTCAACTTGAAGTTGATACCAAAATTTAAACTTCTTATTCCCTTTTCCACCAGAACTTCTCATCCCGTTCGACATGAAACACTATCAACTCCCACAACTCGTCAACAAAGCCCTCTCTCGAAAAAAACCATTTCATTCAGCTTTGTCGTTCGTGGCGCAATCCCACCAACCACCCTCGGAGAATGTCGCGTAGGGAATGGGAACAATGAGATATGCATCGTGTCAGGGAGCTGTTTTTGTTTCGTGCACGACAATCTTGTTGATGGAAACGCAGGAAGACACGCAAGATCGAGCATTTCGGGTCGGTGTTGCTGCCGCAGCGCATGACGAGCTCGGGTCTCGTCTATCTCGTGTCGTGTATTCCAGTACGCATCTTCCTCTCTTGTACATAATGCCCACTCAAACACACTCACTTGGTAACTGCCTCGTATCCGTCTCTCTGATTACGCGCAACAGTTAGCCCGGGATATTCGATGGCATCGGGCACCGCTCACCTCCGTCCATGTGGTCCCATCCCTGGTATCAAGAAACGAGTCTGCGCTTCACGAGAGCCTCACACAGGCTGACGACTTGCCTCACCCGCGTGTCGCTCCTACCCGATGCACCCCCATGTTCCCAAACCCTCGCCTCACTCCACCATTCACTCCACGATTTCCTCCAATCACACGGGGTCCCATCTCCTGGGAACTATTCATCGGCTTCTGGACACCATCACCACGGCCCAAGATGAAGTAGGACTCACGTCCGACTTTGGCTTTCCGTTCCAACCGCAAAAAAAAAAAGCGCAAGATCGTCAGGAAGCCAGCCCAGGGACGCGTAACACGCGGGGCCCCCACGATCGTACCGATGTCTCGCACTACACATCGGGATGGCGGAGTCGAGGTATCGCGGATGGGTTAAGGGGTTCGGGTATGTATTGTGCCAGTGTCTTAAAATGAGTATGGACTGACGCGTACCAGAATACGACAACTGGACCGCTGGAGAGGAACAGGCAATTTGCCCTCCGCCATGCCATAGCTCCCTTCACTGATTGGCAGGTCTATTTGCACATACTGGTCTACATCTCGCTGGTTGTTCTTCGTGCACAATCGTTACGCCCTTCATAGTTGGTAGTACGAGGCTCACCATTCTGACGTAGTGTATGGCATCACCTTTTTCCTTCCGTAAGTTATTTTACCGTTGGTCTACTGGTCCCCGTGAACATTCCCAGGTTCCTTGTGTATAGAACGACTATCAACAAGTTAGTGATCAAAATTCTGCTCTAACACTGGGGATTAATGTTTTAACGTTGGATCACAGCTTTGGTTACACCACCACTGTTAGTCTACTCCTTACTGTCCCATCATACGTCATCGCCTGCAGGTTTCTCGATGAAAATCTATCTATACTGGATGACTTACACATCCATCTAGTAATCGACCTTCTCATCTGGGCACACTACTCGGATAAATTCAAGATTCGTCTACTCTGGCCTCCTTTTGCTCTTCATTGAGTATGCTATCAACATATCATCTGCTCCAAATGGCGTCAAGTGCTTTGGGACTTTCTTGATCGTTATTGGAAGTTACGCTTTTTTGCCTGGTGTTCTTGTATGGTATGTATTAGGCTCCGTGTTTGGCCTGCAACCGGCTTAGCATTTTGAGCAGGCTAGGTAATAACCTCTCTGGTCAATATAAGCGTGCTGTAGGTGTGGTGTTCGACATCGGTTTTAGTGTCCTTTGGTGTAACTATGGCGGCGAACGTCTATCGATCGCAGGATTCATTCTTAGACGTCAGTCATGTTACTTGCTCTTCTCATTCTTCATGGTCATTGAGGTATATTCTTTCCCGATATTGCGTAGATGGCCTGTCTCAGGGGTATGTCTGTGTGGGTGAGATTAGCAACGTAGTGAACGAGGAAGCAGTTATGGCAAATGGGAGTAAGCTCCGTCGTCCCGCACCGATTTCCTAGCTCTTCCTTTCTCTCGCACAAGTTATTTTTCGGCGTCGTTTTGACTGTAAGCTTCTCATCTAACAGCGACATGCTAATGTAAGCGCCACCACAGATCTCCCTTTGTCACAATTTGTGCGATCTATATATTCACACCGTACCGATACCAGCGTTTCCTTGGTCCATCTTTGCTTACCTGGGTGGAGTATGGCACTTCGGAAGGCGACTCAAATGTCCTTCGTAAAAGCTCCGCATGTATGCTGTGTGTTCTGAGCTGCACGGTGCACGTCCACATGATATAACTGTTTCGGAGAACAGAACATGGATCTCATCGCAACGCAGTGTCATTTTATTTGTCAACGCGCTTGATCTCATCATCCTGGGCACCTCGGGTGTCTCGAATGCTTTGACCACCAGGTGGACATTCCACCTTTCACTCATTCACCGGTCTGTTGCGCCTCTCCTTTGGCGCCGTGGCGCTGTGGGATCAGTCGCGCCGTCTGTGCAGTAGAACAGGCTGGTCGTGATGTCCACCGGGCCAAAATAGAAATGTGTGATTTGATCAGTGCGATCACGGTGGCCGAACATCGTGCGATTCATTCCTCAGTACCGGCGACGAAGATGAATATGAGAGTGGATGGTTCTGCTTCGAGGCTTTCATGGTTGGCGATGAGGCAGAGGCGTAGAATACAAAGATGTCGTGGTGCGGACCGTCCGGGACAGGGCAGAGATGCGGCGGGAGAGGCTTGGCATCAGGCGGTTGGTTCGATGCATCTGGCATCCTGACTTGGGCCGGATTCTCGTTCCCATGATGGAACTGAAACAGAATGTTGGCCCGCTCCACGCTACGACACTTCTTCGTGATCACCGTTTGATAGATCATTGTTAGTAGAACACTGCAGGATGCCATCACCCCTTCATTCTGATCTCGTGCTTGTCCAACATTGGAAGATCGCACACCACGCGTCATTCCAACGAGTCTTGAAAGAAATATTTAATACACCGGATAGAGGATATAACCACCAAGGTAACCCACTGGCAAGACCGAACCGCTACTAACCACTCCCTCCTCGACTCTCATACCTTGCTTTTCGTCGATCGTAACGTTGAAGCATCCGAGTGACGAGTCAGACATCGCTGTTGCTCTTGTGCCTGCCATGTCCTCCGACTTACAGTCTGCTTTGCAGCTTATCCAGATGAATAACTATACATCCCGTACGGTTGCTCACACCTTCTCTCAATGATCAATCTTATGGCCCAACACAGTTATTATTGTTACTGCTGTTGTATATGATTATCGTAAGTGATGCTCATGCGCAAGGCACCCTTTTCATTCTAAAGTGAGCATTGCAATCCTACCAACGCAGTCCTCACCTTTGCGAGGGAGGTATGTTATTTCACTCTCCATGTCATATCAGTCAGCTGCTGACAATATTCAAAGATAGACTACGTTTGGGTGAGTAACACTTTCCATAGTAAGTACGGGCCCCTGACAGTCCACTGTCCCGCAGTACAGACCCTGGACCTGGGTCTCAACAATGTTTGTTCTGGTGTGTATAAAGGCTCGGAGGACAGCCTTTTGCAGATGTTCTGAATTGACAATTCTATAGGTCCGTTATCTCGGCCTTTGTTCGGTTTTGTAAGTCGATTGTTGCTAAGATACATAGCAAATAATATGGCTAAGAATTAAACTGTGCTGAAGGCTCGGTGGCCTCTGTAAGATCAGAATTCAATTTGAGGCTGATTTATCTGATCAAATCCATTCGCAGTGGGTAGTACCTTTGTCCCTGGCCCTGTCACAGTCAGTGTTTCCGCTTTCTACCTTGTCATCTTTAATATAATGACCATCTTCTGGTAGGCGTATGTATCTAAATTCAGATTGAAAGCTGTGTCAATAACAGCCTCAAAGGTGTAAGTGGATCAATTTATAGTGCCTCAGTACGAGACAATGATGTTCTGAAGGTATGATATTATATCTGGTTTCTATCTGGGGATACGAAATACTCATTGCAGCTGCTGATTGTAAGTTACTGTACCCTCCTGATTCGTTTCTCCAGACCGTGATTTGAATTACAGATGTAATGATCCTATGGGTGTATTGACAAAATATCATTTACTCTGGAAGGAATTCCGGTGGTCCGGTCCTCCGAAGGGACTGGATAGGTTTGTGATCACTCGGAGTTAGGATTTGGAACTCCAGAGTGGCACCTGCTCTTATGGTACGGAGTCGCCACTCGGCAATGGCTCCTGCAACCATTACTGTATTTTTCCCTTCTTCCTTCGTCCCTGACACTTATTGAGGTACGAGTGTGCCTTAAACAAATCATATATATATTCCCTTTCTTCTCCACACACCTCAGTTGTTCTCGCCCTTAGGCAACAGCTGAGGTGAGTTGCTTACTCTACATTAACTACTCTGAGACTAATGTAAGGTATCATAGTTCCAGTACTTACAGGTAATTAAAGTTGTTCTCGCCCTTAGGCAACAGCTGAGTTCCAGTACTTACAGCACTGGACTTACTCTGCTAAACTCTGGACCTTTGGACCTCCAGACTTTAACATGTATGCAATGTGGAATCAATCCAAAATGATTCTTTGGGTCCTCCTCTTCATCTTTGCTTCACAGACTATTTCTTCCTTTGTTCTCACAGGCCTTTACATTAATCCCAAGACCTACATCTCAGGTATGTCCACCGTCCGGAGGCAAATTGCACATATTACTGCATCTCACGGAGGTGGCCATTCCTCACCCTCCGCACATTTTTCTAGTCACAGTTGTTCAATTGAACAATTTCTCTTTTTGCAATGCCTCACAGAACGACCTTCCACCATTGTTCAACGTGTATACCAGAATCCCACGATTCATTCTCGGTGCTACACTTTTAGTTCTCGCCATCATTCAAACTTTGAAGCAGTCAGTTGACATGTACAAAGCAACCAAGCAGTGGCAACCTAATCAGTACATGCAACAGCTCGTGAGAGATGGAATTATTTATTTCATTGTGTACGTTCGCGCTTTTCTAGTCTCTCGTTTGTCGCCATCATGGCCTCCCATCCATCTTACTCTGGAGTACTCGTCCAAAAACTAATCCCTCCGTCGATTTTTCTTCTGAACTGCTAGGAACATGCTTTACAATATTGTCAACATAGTCACTAACGCCTCTCTGGGTCTAAACAGCACCGTTTGGCTCTTCCTGACCATGTTTACTTCCACACCGATATACATCATTATGCCTCGGTTCATCATCAGCGTGCGGGAGCTGTATGACCGTGACACGCGTCGCGGCTGCCAGGGGATTGACAGCGGATTCGGTGTGTTGTCACAACCCACTGCCAGTCAAAACGCGGTCGTGTCCGCCATCGCGTTCGCGGATGTCCCCCCAGAGCAGGATCAGGTCGGGGAAGGGGACGCGAACGAATCGGAAGGGATTCGACTTGAACCGTTGGGAGATAACACCCGTCAGGCTTAAACGAGGATTTTGGGTAGAAACCAGGGGTGAGCGCTAGCGCTGGGGAATTGGGGAAAAAGAGTATGGTGTACTTCGAACGGCGGTGACTCGGAATATTTATCTTACCTATGCATATCCCTCGCCTTCTGAACTCAATGTATTGTGTATATCTATATCTCAAAGATCCAGTTATCTCGACGAAGCTTCCCCTTTACACGCGCGATTTGGTCTGTGCTGTCGACCTTTTCGGGGAGCTACACAATGCTTTTATAGAGGCCGGCATGTTGTTCACATTCCTCGGGTGCTTATTACAGTGTATACGACAGAACCAAAGGCTACCCAAGGAAATGGGTGAGCATGACAACCGCTTCCTAGCTGATCGTACCGGTGGGACGTGTGAGTATGATCCCGAACGCTAAGTATTTCGGATCGATCCTGTGCGTCATTATGAATTACTATGATGGCTTTCCCGGGTCAATACAGCTGGTACGTAGGATGCATACAACGCACCGAAAAACGCTGAAGAACACGGCGATAAACTTGGCCGTCAGTGGGTTGTGAGCATGACGATTTATCGTGGCCCAGGACGAATCGCGGTATGTGCTTGGACGTGCGTCATTTGACGTGCATGCCTTAGGCTGAGCAGATCTCTCTTGAGATTGCTTGGCGATCAATCGATCATGGTTCTTCAGCCTGGGACTCGTGACATTCCCCCTGCATATAAGGACGTTAATGCAAAGAGAGAGCACTCCAGACTGCTGGAACGAAGAAAAGGCAAGGAGAAACAACTTACTAACTTAGCCGGAATGGAGGAGATACACCACTTAGTAGGGATCGAAGGGAGTTTCAAATATATTGGAGGTCGTACTGAAGATGACGCGCGTAGCCTGGCGAATGTAAGACGATACGCCGATTTGCACCTGTGAGGAATGCCCAATAGCGAGAAAAGAAAGAGAAGGGAAAAAAAATAAGGCTACACGACACTGGACCAGACCACCTTCGATGTAATCAGCCAAGATACGATGAATCTTTTCGAGGGATGGCTAACATCGTACCCAAATCCCCGTAATCGACGACACATGGATAAAGCATCACTCGCCCTGGAATCCAATAAAAGCAATGCTGTGGGTCACCGCAAGATATGGCCATCGATGTTCCGTTGCCAACGACACAACAGGGCGTGTTCGTACACCCAAATGCTTGGTACCCTGGATCGGGACCAAGCACACCGTCGCAAATAGTAGCAAATTTTACATAGGCGACTTTGAGCGGCAGGCTCTGAGCGTGGAACTGTGCGAGTCTGTCATAGATGAATTGGACCCATGCTTGGCTCCAGGCGTTTCATGTAGTTGGTCGAGGTACTGCGGAAGTCCGTGAACTGCCATGTCGACCATTCCTGTTCACCAGAACACCGAATATACGGTGCTTCAAAATTGCTTTGGGGCAAAGTATGAGAGCACGACGTGCATCTCACCATACTGGCCCGTATACCACACTGATAGAATCCGCTTGCAAGAGCTCGGCATAATACTTAGACACAATCTGGGCGTTTCTGTGGCTTCCATATAGATACCTGTACAGTCTACCCTTGGACAGAGGAACTTGTCGTTGGGCATCCGAGTGGATTGCTCGCGGGTTCTTGTGAGCGCAACCATCCAAGGGCAGGGGAGACGTCTACGACGTCCACCTGCCAGATGTGTATAGCAGCGAATGCGTGCTGTACCGGAACTGTTCAACTGTCAACACGTATGTATGAATAG
>QFEF01002852.1:0-12326 GCA_003316035.1 Neoboletus subvelutipes | reverse complement strand
AGGCCAAAGTGAATGCTACCAAAATGAACTGGAACTGAATATGAAATATGGTAAATTGGATATGAGTCAAATATGAGAGAATTTGACTTAGGAGTGAAAGAGGTCCAAAAGAGCCCAAAATGAAAAGAGACCACCAGGGGTGCGAGATGAATATGGAAGGCGAGTGTTTGAGTGACTACTCCTGGAATAATAAGGAGTTGAATACCTCATCCCATAAGGATTGAGGAACTTCAATGTCTGGGAGGATGTCTGCCCAGATATTCTGAGCAGGGTAGTCAATGGCATCGAGGTTAGGAGATGCAATGGGTGAGAGAAAAAGAGGGGTATCCATTACATTTGTAACATTACCTCCACTGTAGCATTGAGCCACCGGCTGAATTATCTCTATCTCTCTTATTGATATCATGGTTGGTAATATCCCAGGTGGAGGGATTGATGTCATCCTTGGTGCAGTTCCAGGCTTGGTGTCTGAGAGAATTACATTTGCTGCATCATGCAGAGGGGCAATGATACTGGAAATGGCTGGGTGCAGCAGTGCAGCAGAAGGGGCAGATGTAGTGGGGGCAATTTGGGCAGATATGTCCTGGTTCTTGACATTGGAAGCAGGTGAGTCCTCCGAATTGCACATGTGGAGGGAACTGATGAGATATTGCAGGGGCAGGTTCCAACAGGAAAGAGGAACTGTTACCCATGAGGGAAGGGGAATGATCTGGGGTAACAGGCTTGAGAGCAGGCATGGTTGGGGAGGTCTCAGATATCCTGGGGAGGAGATGGCGGGGAGAAGCTCCCATTATGGTGGATAGATTAAGATGGGGAATGTGGAGCATCCCAGCTGAGAAAAGGAAATTCCACTGTCTGTGGAGACAGGGGAAGCAAGGGGAGGGTGAGGGTGATATGGGGGTGGTGGCCACAATAGTGTCTCTGTCTCCTTGTTCCTCAGGGTCAGAGTCAGATCCATTGGATCTGTATTTCTCTGTGGGCTGGATACTTGCCCTTCTCAAACATACATTGCTTCTGGTAAAATCGGCAGAGTGGAGGTTGGAAGAGAAGTATTCCTCTTGTTCATCAGCAGACAGGAGAAGTAGAATGGAGTAGAGGACATTGGAGAGAATGGGGGAGGGGAGGAGTGTGAGGATGCTATCAAAGCCCTCCTCTTTGAGGAGGTTGAGGGTGAGGTTCCTTGACTCCATAAGCGTTTGTTGGAAGGCATTGATTGTGATGTTGTTCTGGGCTGTCTATCAAGGGACATTTGTGAAGACATGGGGACCTGCTGAGCATCAGGTGACCCTGGTGAAAAGGAATTGAAGGGCACAGTAGACTTGGTAGAGTCTAACAAGAAGGACAAGAGTGGTGTTCTTGGTGGAGAGGGGCATTCTTTCAATGAAGTCAGTCACATCTTGGTTTTGGAGAGCAGTGACATAGAGGGCATGGTGGGCAATGGAAGAAAGGCAGTTGAGATGAGTGCAGAGAGGCATGGTACCATTGGCAAAGTTGTAGGACATGGAGGTTGAAGGAAGAGGAGATCAGAGTGATTTCCTCTTTTTATATTCTGCAAGGGGTTTCTTGGCATTCCCCATGTTTCTGTTGGGTTCCCAAGTGTCCTCAGCATCAGAATATCCTTTCCAATGTACCAGGTATTGCCTCTGGGCATTGGTTCCACAGTGATTTACAATTCATTCCATTTCATATTCCTCTTCTCCCTCTATTAGTTCCAGTGGTGGATTTTTGAAATTTGGACCATGTTCTGGTGTCTCTCAATAGGACACTAACAGCGAGGTGTGGAACACATTGTGAATTTTCCACTGTTTTGGTAGGGTGAGTTTGAATGCCACCAGGGAGACCATTTCCATAATTTCAAATGGCCTGATTCATTTTGGGGAAAGCTTCCATGATGGATTCTTGGTTTTAAGATTTTTGGTGTCCAGCCACACCTTATCTCCAACTTTCCATGGTTTGAATTGGGAGGAGATTGTTTCTTTCATTCATATTTGGGCAAGAGAGTGGGCTGCTTCAGCTTCTTTTCATGCATCCTCAAGGTGGGAGAGCTGGGTTTCTAGCACAGGTAGGAATGTAGTTCCTAAGGGTGGGTATGACCTTGGTTTGTATCCCATGATGAGAGAGAAGGGGGTCTTTCTGGTGGTGGAGTGTATTGTCACATTGTGGGCAAATTCAGCAGTGGTCAGATATTCTAACCAGGTCTCTGGTTTCCCTTCACAGAATATGTGAAGGTAGGTTTCTAGTTCCTGGTTATATCATTCAGTTTCCCCATCAGACTGGGGGTGGTAGGCCATGGAGAGTGAGACATTGTATTTTAGAAGTCTGACAAGCTCTCAGATGAAGGCAGAGGTGAATTGTGGTCCATGATCAGAGATTAGTCAGTCATGTAAACTGAACCATTTGAAGACATAGTCGAAAAATAAATTGGCTATTCCAGCCAAATTGACAGTTTTAGTACAAGGGGCAAGAATTACCCTCTTACTAAGGCCATGGTTGACCACAACCATAACAGAATCAAAGCCCTCAATGAGGGAAAGGTTGGTGATGAGATCGACAGACAGGTTCTGGAAGGGGCAACTGCATTGGATGGCTAAAGGGGTGACCAGGGGAACCATGGGGTGGGTCTGGACCTTATTGGCCCAGCAAATAGCACACCTGGTGATGAAACAATGGACAAAGATGGAGAGGCTGGGCCACCAATAGTCTTTGGACAGCAGTGCAACAGTGTGCAGGTGTCTGCTGTGACCACCTTCAAGGGATGTGTGAGCAGTGAGGACCAATTCCTGATGGGCATCCCCCGGAACATAGAGTCAGCCCTTGTAATAGAGGTGACTGTCGACATAGGTCCAATTGGCAGCAGAGGATTTGCCAAAGAGAGGAATATCATTCTCCATACCCTTCAGGGCATCCAATACAAGCAGATCTTCAGCAGAAGAAGATTGGATCTTATCAGCAAGGGTGATGTCAATAGTCTGAATCTGGTGGGAAAAGGCATCATCTGGTAGGACCTGTACATTGGCATTATCCTTGGAGGTATCTATGGTGTTTCAATGAGACAGGGCATCAGCTGGTCCCATATATGATCTGGGGAGTGCGGTATAGACCAGATCAAAGTCCTGAAGGAAAAGAAGCCAACAGGCTTGGCAGTGGGACAACTTGCAAGGTTGCTTAAAGTAAGTGAGGTTCTTGTGGTCCATTAGGAGTATGATGGGGAAGGCTGATCCTAGGAGGTATTGGTGCCACTCCTCCAGTCCTCAAATGATGGCAAGCAATTCATGGTCAAAAATATCATAGTTTTGCTCTGCAGGAGTGAATGTTTGTGAGAGGTAGCTGCAAGGTTTCAGATCACCATTGTGATCAGGCTGCGTCAGGACTCCTCTGGACACTGTCAGGAAGGCATTGGTTGTTACGGTCCCAAACCTTCACAGGTCGCTAAAGGGACTTAGTTGTTTCTTTTCTTTTCTTTTATCTTATCTTATCTCTTTTCAAAGTCACATGACTAGATCATGTGATCCCTAGTCTGAAGCTAGTTCACTTTCAGCTGGTTCACTTGTGCTCATGGATGCTCACTTCTCACAGAGTCTAGACTTGATGTCAAGAACTCTTTCATACCTTAATATATCCATATACAGTGGCTCAAAAAAGTGTCCCAATGTTTGGCTATTTTGAAAAGACTTGACATTTGCAAGAGAACCAATAGGTGTTAGCTTTAATCCTTGCTGGGTCATTGATAGCCCTAATCCTTGCCCTGAAGATAAGCCCTTAGTCATGTGATTTGGTTATCATGGCACTGAGATATAGCCATATTAAAGTGACATGTCATTGGGACACTTTTTTGAGCAACATTTCTATTCTACAATTTGAGTACTTTGTATGCCCTCCCTTTGCTTTTATCACTGCCTCTAGTCTTCCAGGCATACTCTCTATCAATCCTTGACACTCCTCAACCTCTATCTTTCCCCACTCCACTTCAATTCTCTCCCAAAGCCCCCATACTCCTTTTGGTGGTGTTGTATAGCTATTGAGCTGTTTTTTGAGGATTTGCCAGAGATGTTCAATGAAATCAAGGTCTGGAGATTGTGCTGGCCAGTCAAGAAGCTTGATCCCTTGAGATTCCAGCCACTTCTTGGCTCTTTTATAGGTGCACTTGGGGTCATTATCTTGTTGAAAGATTATACTCTCCTCAGGAATTCCAGAATTTTCCATGGAAGGAAGCAGATTATCCTTCAAAATGGAGACATATTGCTCAGCATTTATTCTCACTTCAACCTCTGCAAGAATTCCCACTCCATTCCAACTCATGCATCCCCAAACCATCAAGGAACCTCCTCCAAACTTTACTGTTTCCTGGACTTCCCTGTCTTGCAAAGGCTTTCCTGCCAATTTTCACATATACTTCCTTCCATCTGACCCAATCCTGTTGATCTTGGTTTCATCTGACCAAATTACCCTAGTCCAGTCCTCCACAGTCCAGTGTTGGTGCTTAAGAGCAAAGGCTAGCCTATGTTCCCTATGCTTCATAGACAAGAGTGGTTTCTTTTTCTTGACTACAGCATTGAGAGATGCAGACTTGGGAACATTCCTAATAGTTTGAGCAGAGACAGGAGAGAAGAGAGCAGAATTGATGAGATGGGTGGCCTGGACAGCATTTTCAACTTTGCCAGAGGTGATACTAGAGACAATTCTCCTTTTATCAGTGGGAGAAAGTTTGGAAGGACATCCTAATTTGATGTTTTCCTTGCCTGGGTGGATCTCTTTGATAACCCTGGCCACAGTAGACTTTCCCAGATCAGTTTGGAAGGATATTTGCCTAGTAGAAAGGTCAGATTCAGATAGAAAGAGAATATTGGCTCTAGCAGAGGAGGGAATGGATTTCATGATGAAGTTGGGTTGGCTGGATGGTATCTCTGCTCTTTATATCATTTGGAATTATGTAAGTGACATAATCAGACAAGGTTGAAGCACAGCATCCATCAGAACCTTATGTTACTTACTAAATGATAGTTGGTAATATTAGGGTCAAATAAGTGTCCCAATGACATATCATTTTAATATGGCTATATCTCAGTGCCATGACAACCAAATCACATGGCTAAGGGCTCATCTTTAGGGCAAGGATTAGGGCTATCAATGATCCAGCAAGGGTTAGAGCTGATATCTTTTGGCTTCCCTGCAAATGTCAAGTCTTTTCAAAATGCTCAAACATTGGGACACTTTTTTGAGCCATTGTATATACTAATGACTTCCCATAGTCATATCTGCTCCTTCTTTACTTCTTTTCATTTCTGCACCTCATGTCAAGCACATGTTAGGCTTCTCTTCCATTCTGCCACAGCATGCTGTGTCCTCACTCCTTTCATTTCTGTTCCTCATGCTTAACGCATGTTACACCTCATGTATTTAATCTCCATCTCTACATCGGTAGATCCATAGTACACAAGTGTATATAGTAGAGTGCTATATAAACCCAGAGACTACAATGGGTAATTGTTAAAGACCAGTTTACTCTGGAGTCAACTCCAGAATGCCAGAGGAGACTGGTTGGTCAGGACTTGGCTTCACCGTATGTGGTGCGCCCTTACATGAGTCCTGGTCCCAGATTTTGGAGATGCCGGAGGGTCAGAGGTGATGACGTTGATCATCGGTCATGACATCAAGTCGAGCGGAGGGTCAGAGGGGAGCCTTCAAGGCTCAGAGGAAGGACAGGAGTAAAGTTCTAGTTGATATTCAAACTGAAGGGATACAGGAGTGATCTCGAGGGTTTTTATACTATGGAGAGGTAGTATTAAGTAAGGGAGTGTCAAATATAGTGTCAATGGAGAATGTCAAATATTGTTAACGGAGGGTGTCAAATAATGTCAATGGAGCTATGCTCCTAAGCAGAGCATCAGTATGGAGGAGAATGTGAAGTGAAGTCAGTAGGTATGCAAAGTGTCAAATGTAAGTGAATGAATATGAACATATGAGGAGGGTGGTACAAGTCTGGAAGTTCAGAGTTGTGTCTTGGGCAAGAACACACCAGAGTTCGTGTGTAGAGATGAGGAGTTACAAATGGAGTACTGGAGTTGGACGGGATATGACAGTAATCCCCAGTCTAGTTCTCTTGGGAATTTCTTCTCTCAAAGAACCACTCAGTAGTACAGTATCTGGTTCTCCAGAGAATTCTTTGGGGAGAGTGGCTTTAATTTCACCCATCCCAATCTCATCTTCATTGTTGGAACCATCTGCTCCTGGATCAGGGTCTTGTTACGACCGGTGTAACAAATAACGTGTACGCGGAAGACTGAAGTCAACTGCACTATGGACAGGTCTTCCTCTGAAGACGACGGCGACCTTCTTGGTGTGCAAGCAGATCACCTGATCAGTGAGTGGTGTGCAACAGTTGTGGCAACCTCAGCGGATATGCTGTTTGCAAGGCAATGAGTGGGCTCTCTCCAGGCACACAAGGAGTAGTCGGCTATGGACAGGTCATGGGCAAGGCCTGTATCTGGGCACAGCCTCTGGGCAATAGGTGGCTGGACACGGCTAGCATTGGGCAATGGCTAGCAGACTGATCCTCTGATCAGGAACGAAAGTGGTCACACCTCCCTATAGAAGGTTGACAGTTACTTAACCGAGCTTCTGATTGACAGAAGATCGAGGTCAAGATTTAGATGATATGAAACACCGGTTTCGCGATGCTGGCACAGGCGCTGACAGCGAAGACTTCGAAATCCACATAAGATTGCGTAGATCAAAGTTAAGGTTACATGGGCGGTGATTCTAGCTATTTATACTAAGCCCCTTTAGGGCTGGTTAGAGATAGAATCTCCACTCTAAAGTCTAAAAGGAAATGACGCGTCGCATCGCGTATGATGCAAAAGGAAAAGACGCATCACGTCGCGTAAGATATAAAAAGAAGAGACGCATCGCGAGAAGTGTAAAAGGAAAGACACGTTGCGTAGGTTATAAAAGGAAAAGACGCGTCGCGTACCAAAAGAAGAAGATGCATCGTGTAATATGAAATAAAGTGCTGCGGGCGCAGCTCAACTAAATAAAAGGGAAATGAACTGAGGCCGATGAGTCATGATGAAATGGATATGAGTCATATACGAGAGAATATGACTTAGGAGTGTAAAAGGTCCGCAGTAGGAAACGAAAGAAGTCCGAGGTGAGATTAAGGTTGGAATAGCAAGGAATCCAGTATGCCTTCCCATACCTCCTGTGGGATGTCCAGGTCTGGGAGGATGTCGTCCCAGAGAGAATCGGGTATTGGAGCAGGTATCGACAAGTCTGGTGATGCTGGTGGAGAAGAGAAAATGGTACCCCCTAGGACACTTGTAACAGGTCTTCTGGATCTGGGCCATATCCAGATAAGTGAGAATAGGCTCCTATTTCACCAAATAGAATGTTCCTTCCAAGGATGTGGGAGTAGTATTCAGAGGTTGGCTCTGGTTTGTCCACTTGGATTGGTTCTGGGTTTGACTGTGGCAAAGGGAAAGGATCAGCCAAGAGGGGTCTGACTTTGGGAGGGACGGTCTAAAGAGGTTGTTCTGATGATGGAAGGAAGTAGAGATGAAGTACTCTGAAATATTCCTCCAATTCTTCAGAAAGTGGAAGAGGTAGGTGGTACAGCTGCAAAGGATCCTGGTGGGGTTCTCTGGTTTTCCTCGTTGGATGGTTCTCTGAGCAGGTTCAATAGGTTGATGTATCTTATAGTGACAGATTACTGACTACCCTCTGGTAGTCCTTGATTTCAAGGGTGGGTCCTTGGGGCTGGATAGCTCTGTAGGAAAAGATAACCTTGATCTTTTGTTACAACTGGTGTAACAAATGATGCGTACACAGAGAACTAAGTTCCTCGGCTACCGTTGTCTACCTCTGTAGATATTAGTGGGATCCTCTGATACAATAAAGGCAGACCCTCTGGTTGGCACTTGCTGTGCAATGGTTGTGGTACCCCTAGGCAGTTGCCTCAGTACAAATATAAGTGGGCTCCTCCTAGGCACAGAAAGGAGAGTCAGCTATGGGGGAGTTGTGAACAAGGCTCCAGCATGGTAGGTGTTAACTCATGGACAAGAGTCAAGGTGGTGAGCTGTGGACAATAGCTCAGACAGGCAGATCCTCTGATCTGGCAATAAAGTGGAGACTCCTTCCTCTGAAGGATCTCAGTTTCCAAGCTGAGCTTCTGATTGACAGAAGTTCAAAGTGAGGTGTTTCAGCAAGGATCTTGAATTCTACATAAGATTGCATAGATCAAGGTTAAGAATACATCAAAGCAGAGATCTAACTATTTATACTAGGTACTTTAGGGCTGGAGTTATAAATAGAGAGACTGAGTACTTTGTATGATCCAATTAGAAGAAGTAAGTAATGTATTGGCACTGTTGATGGTGCTGGCATAAAGGATATGAAGTGAAATGAACTGTGGCCACAGTTAGACTGAGGCCAAAGTGAATGCTACCAAAATGAACTGGAACCGAATATGAAATATGGTAAATTGGATATGAGTCAAATATGAGAGAATTTGACTTAGGAGTGAAAGGGGTCCAAAAGAGCCCAAAATGAAAAGAGACTGCCAGGGGTGTGAGATGAATATGGGAGGTGAGTGTTTGAGTGACTACTCCTGGAATAATGAGAAGTTGAATACCTCATCCCATAAGGATTGAGGAACTTCAATGTCTGGGAGGATGTCTATCCAGATATTCTGAGCAGGGTGATCAATGGTGTCAAGGTTAGAAGATGTGATGGGTGAGAGAAAAAGAGGGGTATCCATTATATTTGTAACAGAGTCCACTCCTTAATGGCTTTGAGTTTGATGGAGTCCATCTGGACGCCATCCTTGCTAACAATCATGCCCAAGTACTCCACAGAGGGGGCAGCAAAGGTGCATTTCTCCAACTTTAGATACATCTTGTGCTCCCAGAACTGCTATAGGACTTTCCAAGTTCATTCTTCATGGGTGGTGGGATCAGAGGAGTGGATTAATAGGTCATCCATATAGATGATCAGCCATCCTTCCGTGATGTAGTCACTGAAGAGGTCATCTATGAAGGCTTGGAATGTGTTACGTCCAGTGTAACAAATAATGTGTATGCAGAAGACTGAAGTCTTTGCTATAAGACAATGTCTATCTCTGTAGATGATGGCAACCTTCTTGGTCTGCAAGCAGATCACCTGATTGGCGAGTGGTGTGCAACAGTTGTGGCGACCTCAGTTTGTTACAACTGGTGTAACAAATAACACGTACACAAAAGACTGAGATCTTTGCTACAGGACAATGTCTACCTCTATAGATGATGGCGACCTTCTTGGTCTGCAAGTGGATCACCTGATTGGTGAGCAGTGTGCAATGGTTGTGGTGACCTCAGCTGGTATGCTATTCACAAGGCAATGAGCGGGCTCCCTCCAGGCACACAAGGAGTAGTCGGCTATGGACAGGTTGTGGGCAAGGCCTGTATCTGGGTGTGGCCTCTGGGCAATAGGCAGCGACGACGGTGACCATTGGGCAATGGGTCACGAGCAGATCCTCTGATCAGTGATGAAAATGGAGACACCCTCCTCTGAAGGTTCTCAGTTACTTGATTGAGCTTCTGATTGACAGAAGATCAAGATCAAGATTTAGGCAAGATGAAACACTGGTTTCTATGACGCTGGCACAGGTGCTGACAGTGAAGACTTTGAATTCTATGTAAGATTGCATAGATCAAAGTTAAGGTTACATGGGCGGTGATTCTAGCTATTTATACTAAGCCCCTTTAGGGCCAGTTAATGATAGAATCTCCGCTCTAAAGTATAAAAGGTAATGACGTGTCGTGTCACGTGTGATATAAAAGGTTAATGGAAAAGATGTGTCGCATCATGTATGATAAATAAGGAAAGACGCAAGACACGTCGCGTGAGATATAAAAGGAAAGACGCGTCGCATACCAAAAGAAGAAGACGCATCTTGAGAGTAATATGAAATGTGATACTGTGGGTGCAGCTCGACTAATCTGGAGAGATGAAATGAACTGAGGCCAAGGTGAGTCATGATGGAAGGAACACGAGTCATATACGAGAGAATATGACTTAGGAGATTAATAGGTCTGCAGTATGAAATGAAAGGAGGTCTGAGAGAAGCTAGTCCTCGAAGAGCATTGTGTTGAAGAACTCATCCCATACCTCCGAAGGTATGTCTAGGTTGGGAAGGATGTCCTCCCAGAGTGAGTCCAGTATAGGGGCAGATATGGAGAGGTCGGGTGAGCTCATAGGAGAGAGAAAAATATCCCCCCCTAGGACACTTGTAACATTACCCCCTTCGTAGCTTTGAGCCACTGGATCAATTATCTCTATCCCCCTCATTGATGTCATGGTCGGTGAGATCCCAGGTAGAGGGATCGATGTCGTCCTTAGTGCAGTTCCAGGCTCTATGTCCAAGGGTGTTGCATTTTCCACAACGGGTGGAAGGGCAACGGTATTGAGAATGACCGGGGGTGGCAACATGGCAGAAGGGGCAAAGGTAATGGGGGCAGTTTGGGTGGATGTGTCTGGGCTCTCAGCATTGGAAGCAGGTGATCTCGCCAAAGCGTACATTTGGGGGAAACACTCCCGACATGGCGTTACTGGGGCGAAATATGGGACAGGGAGGACCATCCATGGTGGTAGGGGAACGATCTGGGGTAAGAGGCTTGTGAGAAGACTCATTTGAAGGCTCCTCTGGTATGCCAGGAAGGAGGTGTCCGGGAGTGGGGGAGGTGGGTATACTAAGGTGGGGGAGGTGGGGTAACCCAGCGGAGAAAAGGAAATTCCGCTGTCTCCTGAGGTGCGGGAACTGGGGCAAGGGTTCAGGAGATACGGGAAGGTTGTGATGATGGTATCTCCATCAGCTTGTTCTCTGGAGGAATCTGAGCTAGATCCATCGGACTCGAGCTCCTCAGCAGCGGCAATAGCTGCCCATCCAAGACGGCCATTTTGTCTGGAGAAATCTGCAGGGTGGAGGTTGGGGGAGAAGTACTCTGCCCGTTCGTCGGCGGATAGGAGAAGGAGAACGGGGTAGAGGGCATTGGAGAGGATGGCATTGAAACGACCCAACAACTATCTATAATCGTCTTGGGGACGCCGAGCTGAATACTATGACTATTCGTAGAAGAGGAGTGAGCGAGGAGTGACAAGGTCCAAGACTCAAGGTTATAGTGATCTTTGAGGTACAGAGACCTCACTGAGTGGAACTCTTGTTGTTAGGGATTAATCCAAGAGAACTAGACTGGGGATTACCCGGTCATGTCTCTGGGTTTATATAGCATCTCTATGTATGTACATGTGTATTACGGATCTACCGATGTAGAGACGGTAATTAAATACATGAGGGAAACATGCATCGAGCATGAGGATAAAGCGTGTATCGAACATGCTGAAGGAGTGTGTTAAGAAGCACTGCTTCTGAAATGGAAGAGAAGTTAAACATGTGTCAAACATGAGGAACGGAAATGAATAACATGCGTCAAGCATGTGTGTGACTAATAAGAATATGTGCACAGCACGGAGATGAAGAGGAAACAACATGAGGACGGGGGTGTGTTTAACACGAGTTCAACATGTGTTGTAGATGTCTTGCATCGTAGTGTATAAGATTGATGATCGAGATGTCATCACATCTAGGGTTTAGAGTCAGGTGATACTAGTCACGAGACTAAAGGATGTATCATGTGATGTCGAATCACATGATGAGGAAGTCATGTGACACTAGGTCACGTGATGAGTGGCGCTCATGGCCAAGCCAGCTGAAGGGAACTATCTTCAGTATAGAGATTAGAATCAATCTAATCATATCAGATAAGATAAGATAAGATAACTTTGGTCAAAGTTATCGTGTGCACGGATCGAGCCGTAACAGGACCTGCCAATATCATTTCTTGATGGAATACAATAGACACCTCCCAGGACAATGCTGACATCCAAATCTTGCCCAATAATGTCTTCAATCACTAGGTTTGGGCCATTAACATCACCCTTGCCAATAAAATCTGCTCTTCCTCCACCAATAATCCACTTGTTCTGGATGCCTTTAAAGGAATGGAAAATGACATTCCTCTCTTTGGGCAGTCCTCTGCTGCCAATTGGACCTATGTGGATGACTGCCTGTACTATAAAAACTGGTTGTACATTCCTGGCGATGCCTGCCAGAAGTTGGTGCTTGCCATATACACCTCACTTGAAGGGAGTCACGGGGATCATATGTGCACCATTGCCCTTCTGTCCAAAGACTATTGGTGGCCCAGTCTCTCCACCTTCATCTGTTGATTTGTGGCCAGATGCACCATTTGTCAGGCCAACAAGGTCCAAACTCACCCTACTATCCCACCCATCAC
>QFEF01002836.1:0-13361 GCA_003316035.1 Neoboletus subvelutipes | reverse complement strand
AAGACGAAATCCAGCGGTGTTCATGACCGAGAAAAGAAGAAGAAGAAAAGAGTCTAGAAAGGCGTTCGCGTTCGCCGGGCACTTTGAAGTTGGCTATGAATTTTTGCTGGACGCGACTGTTAGAGCCGACTTCCGCTTTCGGTCGTCGGCTAACTTTTACCCCCTCTGACTAGTCGTTCCACGTCGCACGCGCAGCAAAAATGGCTGGCCCAAAAGCATCCCCGCAGACGTCTCTCTTCAGCGTATCGCACACCGTGTCCGCGCTTTGGAAGTCGTACTTGCAGCAGACCCCAGACCGTCTCAAGTTCATAGACGCATTCTTAGCGTTCATCGTTCTTTCCGGCGTGTTCCAATTCGTATACTGCATCCTTGTCACCAACTTTCCTTTCAATGCCTTTTTAGCCGGGTACGCCGTCGCACGTCGTTGGTTGTGTTGCTTTTGGCTGACCGGGAGTGTAGCTTCGCGAGTTCGGTTGGACAGTTTGTCCTCACCGCTTCGCTCCGGGCGCAGGTCAACCCCGAAAATCGCTCAGAGTTCAAAGAGGTGTCACCCGAGAGGTGGGTACTCCCCTTTGTTTTGTCACCGTCATGCATGGTCAACGCGCATATACAGAGCATTTGCCGATTTTGCACTGGGCTCCATTGTACTTCACTTTTTTGTCTTCAACTTCCTCGGATGAACGAGTCCAACACATGCCTGGTGTCTGCATCGTCGTTCCTTGTCGTGTATACCATGAATGATTTGGATCACGAGAGTAAGATATAATACATGGCATGAAAACGATGATTGTGTCCTAAAATGAGGTACGTAACGAGTGGGAAAGACAAGGTAGAAGGATGGTCCAAGGAAAAGTGGAAGACCACCCATCCAATGACAGAACGAGTTTACTGCTTGCGTTCGAAGGAGCTGGAGCGCTACGGGGAAGATTAAGAGGCTGCTTTGACAAACGACAAGCGGGATTACCCCAAAGAGGACTACAGCAAAGTCGAAAGCATACTCTCCTGTTTCCTGTGTTAAACGACCAAGGGCGAGGGTATGGAACACGAGGCGTACCAAACTCGAGATATGTCCGTAGCAGCTCTGTGGCTTGATCAGACAGAGTTGGGTGGGGAAAGGGGAAGATGATACTCACGGCGGACGTCCTTGTTAGGTACTTGGGATAGCGCAGGGCTGAGACGCTGTGAGTGTGGTGAAAGGAATGCTAGGAAGAACATACGTGAGGCCAGTCGAGCGCTTGATGCCAGCCAGGAAAGCACTGAGGAGGAGAGCGTCGACGGCGAGGCGGAATAGACTGCCGAACATGGTGTAGATTGTCAAGATGCGTCCCGGTTAGGCTCACTACTAGGACCTTTGAAAGCAGCCAGCTTCCCACGGCTAACATCGGACACACATAGTGTATATTACATGAACGGGTTACAACAAAGTACGATACTGCAGCAGTTTCTGTGACGTCTTTACCGTGTTCTCCTTTTCTTCCTTGATCACGGCAGAGAACGCCTTGAATCGTGGGGTGCCAGACTCTCCTGCAAGTGCAAGTGACATTAGCAAGGAGGACCAGACTTTACGAGACGTTTCTGACGTTGAAGTTGGAAGGCGGCGCTCTCGCTGGTGGTGACGTGTCCGCCGACTTGGCGAATGTGCGCGAGTGCGATGGGAACCTCGTCCTTGTTACAACTGGATACACCGTCCGCGAGGACATGGACGTCATATCCGCTTTGGATGAGATCGAGCGCAGTTTGAAGGACGCACACGTGTGACTGGATTGACGTCAGCGGAGAGAAAGGCTCGGTCGGGTAAACTGACCTCGATGCCAAACAGGACGACGGATGTGACATGTGGCCGTTCCCGCAAGAGCGCCTTGACCTCAGGAACCATCATGGAGAAGAGGGATTTTTCGATCGTCGCAACGTGCAGGTCAGCAAGCGCCGGCAAGTTGATTTCCGGGGTAGTGGTTCCGAGAGCTGCATTGTGCACGGGGAGCAGGATGAAATAGATGTAACAGAACGTGGAGCTAGCGAATACCTTTGGGGTTCTGCTCCGTCACGATTACGGGTATGCCAAGGACCTAACGGTGATGCGGGGGTAAGCGGTGAAATACGGGGATGGAGTGACCGAACCTTTGCGACCTTGAGCATCTTGTTGCAGGTCAAGACCAACTCATCGAAGCCATAGATGGCAGTTCCTGGGGGATCGGTGTGGTCAGTCGATGGTGAGAGGGGGAGCTAGTGCTTACTGAAACGGATCTGGACGTCACAGAGGAAGAAGAGGGTGTGCTCTGGGTCGAGTTTTGGGACGTTGTGCATTGTGGATCTGATATGAATGATCGGACCGGTACATAGTAGTAGAGACCAGCTGAACCTGTGTAGTCGGAGTTTCAAGGGAAGGGTATTAGTATTACAGACTGTACTGACTGGCCCGTTCGAGTTTTGCTCTCGTCGTCCAACTTACTCTCTCTTCTACAACCTCACGCTCTTTTTCTACCTTTCTATCTATTCTTTCATCATGGACAACACGGACACGGCTGCCAGGCAAAGAGTATTTCTTTCTCTTCCTCTCCTCCTACTTCCCCCTCTTATTCCCCACAGTTTCACTCCTTCAAGATGGGCGGCGGCGTGCCCCCCCAGAGCCTTCATACCCATTCTAGGCACTCGGACGGACGATCTCGCTCTCGCAACAACTCCATTTCTTCTTTTCCTCCCATCTCTCTTTCTTCCTCGGCACCTGCACTCTCCCCTTTTGTACCTGATTCTCCCCCTTTGAATGCTAACGTCTCTCTCAATCCTCCTTCCAAGCGTCCCACTTCTCACCACCGCCGTCGTTCATCGGTCTCAACCCGCCGCGAGTCGGCAGAATTGATGGGCGTCACTCTCCCGGAGCTCCCTACCGCGCATTCAGACGACAACATCAACTTGGGCGACAGGGATTCCATCCGTCGCAGGGCCCTCTGGGCTCTCGAGGGAAAGCCTGACCTTGCCTTCTCCAAAGTCGAGATTCCTGATATTTCTTCTCCTGATATCAACAAGCCCTGCGACTTTCGTGAGTACGGTCTCCTAGCCCCGTTTCCCACCACAACCTTAATTGCCATTCTAGCCATAAAACCTTCGTTCCCTCCTGGTTCTAGTGCGAACGGAATCAATAGCTTTGCTCCCAAGCGTGATTCATTCGGAAAGATGTTTGGGTCTACATCTGCCTCAAAGGACCAGCTTGGCACTCTTGTCGAGGAAGAAGAAGAGGAGGAGGAGAAGGAAAAGGAGGATAGTCAATTTCTCGCCGATCCGATTGAGGAATGCAAAGAGTCTCAACAGGTAGTCATGGTCCTCCCTGCAAAGATCACCTCTCGACACCGTCCCGCCAGTCTCAACTTGCGTCCCTTGTCTCTCGTGCAGGGCACCATCGTGAGTTCTGTCGCAGGCAACCTGCCCACCCCTACTCCCACTTCAGCTACCCGTCCAAATTCTCGAAAGCCATTCATCGGAGCCGCTCTTGATGATGCCGTCTCATCATATGTCATTGCGCCCGCCAGCAACATGAGCTTTTCCGCCTCCCAGACACATTCCTCAAAGCGCCTCTCATACACCTTCAATGGTAGCATGCCTGCTCCGTTCGACCACGACAAAAAGAGGTGTAGCAGCATCTCTTACAAGCGTTCTATGGAATCGATTCCTCGGGACATGTGCTCTCTACCAACTCCCGAGATGACCCCAACCGAGCGCAGGTTCTCATTTGCGAGTGATCATGGAACCCTCATCGAACAACCCCTCTCTGTCGCAGACCAGCATTTTTTATTTAGATCCCATAATGTGCTCCTTTCCCGTATCACTGAATTGGAGCGCACTCTGAGAAACCGCGCACCTCCTTCACGCCACCTTTCGTATGCTCCAGATACTTCTGCAGTATCTTCCGAGCCTAGCGACGAGATGTTGCGCCTCATTTCAGATCTCAAAGCTGAGCGGGATGAACTGAAGCGGGACGTTGATGGTTGGAGACAGCGTGTTGCAGATGCGGATAAGCAGACCAGCATGCTTGCCAAGAGGATCGAATCGGAGAGGAGAGAAGCTTGGGTTGCTCGCAGTCGCCTCGGCTTGTTGGAAGTGGAAAATTCTGGCCTGGAAAAGTCAGTGCAAGTCAAGACTGCCGCACTTTCCCAATCCATGGCTGAAAATGTGGTCCTCACGCGTGAGCGTGATGGAATGAAGGGTGAAGTCATGAAGCTCAATGCTTGTCTCAAGGACGCGGATACAGCTCTCGATGAGTGTACGCGTCTTCGCGGTGCCCTTGAGCAGGAGCGTACGCGCCGCAAAGAACTCGAGAAACTCTTGGACGATGCTGGCCTCCTGAACACGCCAAAGCTTCCTCACGTGGTCAACGGGTCTTGGAGACGGTCACCTTTTCCGGCAAAACCAGTTGGTACGCGTCCCCGTGGACTTGGATTCCAGTCCATCGACTCTGAAAGCTCCACTACCGATGTTGAATCTGTGGATGACAGTTTCGCGAAGGCCGAGTTCACTTTGGATGCAGTCGCAGAGGAAGCCGAATCTTCTGACGAAGAGAACGGTCTGGCCGGATATGAAGATGAGGACGATTCCGATCTCAGTTTCTCGAGTCCAGGTGGTTCATCCATTGGCTCGGCAGACGAGCTTGATATGAAACTCAGAGCTCCTGCACTTGACCGTCCATCTTTGCCCACCCAGTCAACCCATGAATCCTGTGCGTCCCTCTCAAAGACTTGGACTTTCCCCAGAGGAAAGACTGTCACTCCTGTTAAGCAAGATGATGTGATTGACCGCTTTTTCGGATGTTTGGATGATGTTGACAAGAGCCCACCCCCCTCCGAGGAAATGAGCCAGAGCACATTCTCATCCACATTCCGTTCCATGTCTGATGACGATGAATTACCACCTTTTGTTCTTCCCTCCGACGTTGGTGTCGTGGTCGAGTCTGCGTCATCCAAGAATTTTGATGTTGTTCCCGAAGAGGACGAAGCGGAAGGCGTTGCAGATCCCAACGATGATGAATTGGTCGGCGAGGAAGTTGAAGGTGGTATACGATTCACCTTCAACGCCCCACCTATCATCTGCGTGACGCCTCCCCCAGGTGTCTGCGTAACTCCACCTCCCGAAATCCGTATCACACCTCCTCTGGAGACTTGCGTGGCGACACCCGCTGTACGCCCTGGTGTGGACGATTCTGTATCCGGTAAATCCATTTTCATCCCCGAGCCGGTTGAAGATGATGAGGACGAGAGCTCGTTGACTTTTGTGTTTCCTCCGCAAGTCCAGCCTAGGCGCGTTGGGCGTGTGACCTCTCCCCCGCGTTCGTCGCCACCTACGTCTAGTGGTGGTTCCCGCCCGAACGGCAGGGACAATAGTCCACCGTCTTCGATTCCTCGGGCAATTTCGTTGCGGTCTATGTCTCCCAAGACACCGTCAATCATGTTCACGCCATCTAAGAATGTGTCTGGCCGCTTCACGGCACCGCTCGCCTACACTACGCCTCCCTCGAAGAGAACACCATCGTCGATCCCCCAGCCAGTCACCTCGCCCAAGTTCTACTCTACGCCTATGAAAGTGCAGTCGTCGGACATCTCATTGAAGTACGGTCAGTCAAGCACCCCAAATGGTTCGACCTTTAAGCCCTATTCCAAAGTATTTATGAGTACGCTCAACTCATTTGTCTCTTGTGCTTCACAGCCAACGATTCCATCTCCGCTCTCAGATGCACCAGCTCCATCCAAGGTGGCGGCGCTCCGTCGGAGGTGAATTGTTCCAACAATCCCGACTCGCCATCAAACGTTTGTGAATATTCTCATGCTCAAGACACTTCATTATCTTCTATTATGTCCAATCCGCTTGCGGTACGACTACCCTTCCAGAAACTATCAAATTTCATATCCTCGTGGACGCCAGGTGCGACCGCGGTTGCATCATACATTGATCCCAGCCGCTTGGGCAGTCCGAATGTGGAAGCGGCGGACTCTGCCGCATCGCTGTCAGATATTGACAATGGTGTAACTCGTCCAGTTCAGTGGAGGTTCGTCTCGAGGGCTAAGCAGTTGGGAAAGCTGAGGAGCAGATTCAGTTTGGAGAAGAAAAACGGGATGACGCCCTGTTCTACGGTGAGCGCTTGCAAGGGTTGCAGCGCGGGCGACGTTTACTTGTGACGTGAGTGCACCCTTGTTGGTTGCATCTTGCCGTTCATTCAGAGTATGCCTTTTTTTTCTTGGATCTGTCAAACTATGCTTCTATGCCCTCCCTTTCCTTGCTTGACCTCCCTGGTTGCTTGTCACATATTTCTTGCCTTCCCCAACCATCCATCTCCGCGTATTATGGTGTCGTTTGTGGGCAAAGTCACAACATGATGTGCCAACATTGTTGTCGCTGTATTCTATACCGTCCACATTTCGAAAAAGGAAAAAAGGAAAAAAAACCATTCCAGGACACTTTGTTCATGCCCATAACTTTGTCAATTACATAACCCATGTCTATGCATCTTGATTCATACGATTAGTAAGCGCGAACTGTTGTATCGGAGGGTTCCGGGAGGTGGATGACCGTGAGAGCTCGACAAGTCCTCCCCACCTGACCGTTTGGAACGTTCAACAAGACCATTACGTCGACTATCGAACATGGCGGGCAAAGGTGCAAGGCAGTTCATGCGAAACTGGTTCGCCATCGAGGTATATTTATGTTTCTTGCTCGCCTAGTCTTGGAATCCTCAAGTTCCTTCGTTTCTAGGCCATACCACTGTATGCACGTCTCGATTCTTGACCAAGTCCAATGCACTAACGTCAACATAGTTATGCGGTCATCGGTTTGGCTGTCGGTGGTGCTAGCTGGTATCTGACACGGCTCGCGCGAGGGCCTACGGGTAAGCTCTACCTCCACACTCCGTTCTGGACCTGACCATCGGCGTAAAAGTGGTCTGGTCGAAGAACAACCCTACCCCTTGGAACGATATCAAGCCCGACGAAAACACCAAGTTGTTGGATCCCACTAGCAAATTTTCCAAGAAGTTTGTCGTCTCATTTTTCCTTGAACCGGCAGATGTTTATTCGCCTTTGACACCCATAGCTGGACGCGGGACAAGCTTTGAAGAGTCGATTATTATCTTCTTTTTTTCGACCACATGTTTTGTTTGGGCGGTAGACGTGCCAATTACATATTTTGAATTCTCTCTGCCGTTTGGACGATGTGAACGCGTGGTTTGTGTCCCATGTGACCCTACTACCCCTTCCACCTGATGGAGGCTATAAACGAGCCCGTGTTGCGCAGCGTCTCTGACTCATTCTCTCTCTCTTATCGTCGTTGCTTACTACTAGACCCAAGAGAATGGTCGAACGACTAGATGCACCACAACCAACTTTTCCTCTTCCACCACTAGCAGACATCCCCGACGAGAGCGTCGACAAGGCGGACGACGCAAAGCGTATTGTAAACAGTGCACACCTGATTCCCTCGTTTCGCACACGGGCTGACCTCCGCTATCAGACGACCTACTTCGGGCCTGCCGACGCCGCGTTTCCCACAGTGCCTGCTGTCGTACTCGGCGCAGCCTCGTTCTCGACTTTTTATAACGACGATGATCACATTCGGGGTGTGACGCCTCTCAGGACGACGAGGCTCGCGCTGAGGTGTGTCTTGCGACATAGGGCGCGCTGTGGAGACTCAGACATGAGCGCAGGTATGGCATTCGTGCCTTTGATACGTCCCCGTACTATGGCCCGTCCGAGGTCGTGTTGGGGAACGCATTTAAGGCGCTCGAGAACGAGTTTCCTCGGTCGTCTTATCAGATAGTGCGTGCCGTTTCGTCTTGACGGCAAAGAGACGGGTTCATACCGACTATATATGTAGCTCACAAAGTGTGGAAGGTTCGGAAACACGCGGGATGCGTTCGACTATACCCCCCAAGGCGTGCGCGCCAGCATCCAGCGCAGCCTCGCACGGTTGCATACGACGTACCTCGATACCGTATACCTGCACGACGCCGAGTATATTGCCGAATCCAAGGCACCGAGAACGTCGGGCGATCATCGTGCTGCGTTGGGCACCGAAGCGGATGCGTATGGACTGGGAGAGGGACAAGAGGCGGTCATATACGGGGATGGCGATCGGGAGGTTCTCGCGGCCATTGGGGAGTTGAGAAAACAACAGGATGCGGGCGTCGTCAGACGGGTGGGCATCAGCGGTGCGTCCTCTCCCAACTTTTGCACGTCGAGATGCAACGTTGTGGACGTTCAAATAATAATAATAACGACGACGACGACAACGATTCACTCCAGGTTATCCTTTGCCCACCCTGTTACGCGTTGCGATCCTGGTCAAGCACACGGCGCCGTACAAGCCGCTGGACGTCGTCATGTCGTATTGCCATCTCAACCTCCAGAACCGCACACTGTTGGACTTCAAGACGGCGTTTGAGCAACGCGCGGATGTTAAGCAGATCATCACTGCATCTCCGCTTAGCATGGGGCTTCTCACCGCCAACCCACCCGCTTGGCACCCGGCGTCGGACAACATCAAGGAGGCCGTCAAGGGGGCTGTTCGAGTGTCTAGGAAACCTGACGGCGAGAGCGGCTTGCCCGACCTTGCTTTGCAATATGCCTTCCAGAAAGCAAGGGAGGTGGAGATACCCACCGTCGTGGGGCTTGGCTCGCTCAAAGATGTACACGAAAGCGCGCGGATATGGTACAGTGTAGACAAACAAGGCCTCGGGGAAAACGAAGAGTGGAAGCAACGCGTCCATGATGTGGTATCTGTGTTGGGAGAGGGAGATGGTGGATTATTAGATCGCTCTTGGGAGAACCCCAGGTTTCGTTTTGGATGAACTGCCAGGCAAAAATGATGAGCACAAGGAGAGTGCGGGTTTTGTATTATCGTTACAAGCACAATGGTACCAATAAACGTACACGCCAAGAAATCGACCATCTTATCCAAAAGATTTGACTTCGCATCTCACCGGGCCCTAATGATTCCGGCATTGACAAGTTTAGCGATTTTGTCGCGTATAACGGGATTCTTCATGTGATCCTGCAACGCGCCAGGGTTGGACTGTGCTTGTTGCAAGATCTGCTGCATCACGGGGTCAGTCATGATCGCCTGCAGCGTAAAACTCGGTGAGTTTCTCGGTCATCATTGGGACATGCCCAACAAAAAACATACGGCGACTTCTGGGTCTTTCATCGCTCGCTCAAGCGTCTGCTCCTCAGTTTCCCCTGCACGCTGACTGAAGAGTGCTTGTTGCGTCTTCATCTCCTGAGCCTGGATCTCGGCCGTGTGTGCCTCAGCTGTATCGGCCGTCGATGCAGCCTGCAGAGCCTCGAGTGCCTTACTATACTCGCGCATCGAATGCAGAACCGAGGCTTTACGAATGTGGGCTTTGACTACGGTCCCCTGGAGTCAGTCGACGTCCCATGCACGACAGAGCTCACGTACCAAAGGAAGGGTCGACCTTGATAGACTCGTTAGCGTCCTTGAGCGCTTCAGCAAAGGCCATGAGCTTCATGTACGCTGCAGCACGGTTATTGTAACCTCGAGCATCCAAAGGGTCGCGCTTGATGCTTTCCGCGTAAAGCTTGACTGCGCCTGCAAAGTCACCTGCCTTGAATGCGACGTTACCTTCCTCGCGAGCGGCAGCAGACTTGTCGGGGTCAATGTAAGCTTGTCGTTCACCCTCCGCGAGCGCTTTTTCGGTGGCCTGGAGCTTGCTGAGGATGACAGCATCGCGGTGCTCAGCAAGCGACTTTTGGAAGTACTTTTTGGCAGATGCGAGGTCGCCCTTGTGCGAATAGGCTGAGCCGATACGTCCGAGAGCCTTTGCGAGGAGCTTGAAATCGGCACGGTACTGTAACGTGCATGATTACGACCGACTCTGTATTCCCCGAGGTTTATAAAAGGATGGAAACGTACATTCCGTCCTTCTTCGACCGCCTTCTCGCACGTTTCAATGCACTTGTCGTACTCCCCTTGTTCAAAGTACGCGGCGCCAAGGTTGGTGAGGAAGGTGATGTCCTTTGGCCAGAGATCCCAAGCATTTGAGAATGCAGAGGCTGCCTCATCGAATCGTCGTTGCTTGTAGTACTCGGAACCCTTTTCTTTTTCAGCGAGCGCATCAGCCTTGGCTTTCGCCTCTTCTGCGTCTTCCTCCGACAGCTCGACATCCTCCTTTTCTGGCTCGGGTGCGGGTGGTGGTGTAGGCTTACTGTTGGAGGCAGAAGATGAGGGGGTCGACTGAGCACGAGTAGGTGATTGGGGAGGAGATGGAGCGGAGGTCTTCCTGAGACCAGGGGGAAGATCGTCTGATCCCTCTTCGCGGGAGAAGCCTTGCAAGTCGATACCCATTGCAACACCAAGGACGTCGATCATTCTTGGATCCGAGCTCAGAGCCCTAGCTACGAATCAGCGCCCGAGGTGCAGGATCAATATCGATAGCAATCTTACGATTCTGCGAGCTTGGGGTTTTGTTGCATGAATTGGAGCTGGGTTGACGAACAATTGATCGAAATAGTTCACGGTCATTTCGATTAGGGTGCATACCTTCTGAACGAATGCAGGATCCGCAAGATGCTTTTGTGTGCGGGGGTTCGTTGCAAGCTTCCCGATGAGATTGGGATCTTGGAATAGCTTTGCAAGTCCCAACTCGGGACCTGCACCAGTATCCTTGGCTTTGGGGTTATCAGTGTTTGGACATGACCAAGGTAGGTGCCCTGAGCGGACCTTGTGCATCCTTGACTTCTTGAAGACCCTTGCGAAGAGCGGGGCTGTCTTCAAACTGGATACCCTGCTCGTAGGCAGCAATGGCTTCGTCGTATCGGCGAGCTCCGTGCAAGGCGGCGCCTTTCCTCGCGTAACCTTTTCCCCAAGATGGATTGAGAGTGACGCACTGGAAATCGGATAGGATATTCTTTAGTAGATAGTACCGATGGAACGGAAACGAGTAGAACGACCTTTTCAGCGTCTTCGAGCGCCACACTCCACAACTTCTTGCCAGCTCTTGCTGCACTCCGGTTGGAGTACAAGACGTGATTGGAAGGGTTGATGGCTATGGCAGCCGTGAAGAGCTCGATCGCCTTGTCGTAGTCTTTGGCTGCGAATGCTTTGTTGCCTTGATCTTTGAGGACGTTTGCCTATGACGAAGGTCAGAGGATGGTACGACGCGGACGGGTGGAGTTGAACTGACGTCGGCCATGTGTGCGCGGTATGTATTAAGAGCGAGGAGGATGGGCCAGGGCTACTGTTAATATACCTCTAAAGTGGGTATCTCCCCTTTTGTACAACAGAACCTTCTCGAAACTTCACGCAAGGATGATTGGTAGGGGCATCTGCTACAAGTATTCGCTAATAAATTCTGTTGGAACGTTCGATTGATGGAACTAAAGCATCTAGAGTAGTCTGATCACCAGACCACGTCTGAAGTACTTGCGCTACGTCCTTGCATGGAGGATAAGTACGACGGTTGGACTCTTATTCTCAGATGGTTATCACACTCATATGCCCAGTGTTCTCGAAACTGTGGCCTCAGGGTTCAGCAGGCTATTCGCTATAATAGCTCTCGACATAGGCACAAAGTACGTGATTCTCTCAGAGTTCAGATTGCCGATGCCATCGTGGTATGTACTTTTCCACATAGACTGAGGGCTAGACCTCAGCAGGGCAATGTGCCTTGTGAACATGGATTGTGCGTGCACCATGGGACCACGGGAGTCCAGCATATTCTATCCATGATGCTGACTGAACTGATCACTAGGGCACATCTGGATCAGCAGGAGTTCAACATGTAGTATCTGCCTTGGAGTCTCGGTGTACCTGTCAAATGTCACGAGCGCTGCAGGGTGTACGGTACCAGCACTGGCCATGATCGGAATCCAGGGACGACCTTCTCAGTTAACGTGTATGCACTGACGCGCAAACCCGCTTTACTTCCTCTTCCCTCTGCTCACTGGAAGTGACATGTATGCCCCCCATCCTGACCACCGCAGAGCTACCTGTACAACATCTGACTTCGAGTCTGTCTACTTCAAGCCAAAACAAACTACAGGTCCTGAATTCTACGACCGTAGCAATCTTTCTCGCATGGTTGGCCTCGTGGGCGTCGGTGTTGCTGCACTATTCAGTTCCCTCTGCATCTTCATGGGCTTCATGATATTTGTATCGAAAAATACGATATCATCTGGTGTTGTGGTCGTTTCTCTCAGGAACGGCGTGGAGAAGGAGTTACTTTGTCTAGCACTCAACCTGATGGTCACAGCTTGCACAGAAGCGACCGGTTTCGTCCACGGGATTGCTTTGCGCTCCGCCCTGGCATCTCAGCAGCGGCTACGCTTCAACACCAACCTTCGTCTGCTTTCAGCTGGGAGCGGCTGGTTTAACGCGAACGGCACGTTGTGTAATCTCGTGATGGCGATCCTTTTGATCGTGTCCTACAGCTCAAGTTTGCTTGTTGCCCTATCGGTCGACATGGGTTCATCAAGTGGTGTCACCGATGGTGGACTCGCAATCTGCGTTAGCGAAGTCCCGCTCATAATTTTGGGCGTCTCCCTCCTATTGCAAGCAATTATCGCCCTCACTAGTGTTTGGGCTGCCGACATCTTGACGTGGAGTTCCTCGCCTTTCGATATAACCGCCGCTCTCGTTCACCATGCTCAAATCCTTCCAGAACCGGGTCAATGTATGCATGGCGTTGACAACGACGCGCGACGGGGGCCGGTGACCCCGTCATCAAAACAGCCGTCTGCGTGGCGCGCACATCCAAGTGTTCGAAAGGTTGCCATGACACTCTGGGTCCTTGTGGTCATCTGCGTTGTCTGGGGTATCATCGTCGTGCGTCTCTCCGATCGCAGCGTGTCTCATGCTATGAGATCGTGGTCGTTCTTGCCGCAACCAAAGTCCCACGTCGTCGCCTATTCCATCCCTCTCACAGCTGGAGTGTACTGGTATTGGTTTCTGTACTACATCAACATGGCGGTCATACAAGGACCTTTGACGTTGGCGCTCCATTGCTCTGAGCTTGTCGTCAACGTTATTCGGGATGAGAAGGTGTGGAGGAAAGCGACGACGGAAAAGGGTACCACTATTGCATCGCATCCTTTGGCTCCCATCTTTGGGAGCACTCTCAACATTGCTTTGCTTATATCGAAGCCTCTGCTGCGTAAGTCGCACTAGGTTTGACTGCCTTTTTCTTGTGTTTGATCATGATTATAGATTGGATGCTTGGGCTTGCCATCAGTTTAGCTGGGACAGCAGAGAACGGCTACCTGACAGCCATCGCCGTGAGCATGTGGCCGTTCCAGGTGGCCACGCTTGACCACGGTTCATCGTCCCATCCGCTCATGTCATTCGGTTTTTAGATCCTGAATTATGCTGGG
>QFEF01002832.1:0-69285 GCA_003316035.1 Neoboletus subvelutipes | reverse complement strand
GATGTTCCTTAGCTTCCTCAGTTTTCGGAATCGGAGAAAATCAAGCAACATCTCACCTCTGCTTCTCCAGACTTGTCGTCACCGGAAGACATACGCATTACCCATGTGAGTTAAGGGAAAGGTACTGTTGTGATGCGTCGGACTGATAAGTAGCAGATTTCTGCGCAATTTGAAACATTCGTAGCCTACTCCACCGGATCCTCTTCTGTCGTGCTCATGGGTTCGCATGAAACTGAACCGATTACTGAACCCCGCGTCCTCCCGGGCCTGCAGAACAGAAATGTCATATCCGTCGTCCTTGGTGATTATCATTTTGGTGCCTTGACGTCCACAGGAAAGCTCCTAACCTGGGGACAATACTCTTGCGGAGCTCTCGGGCTCGGTGATCCCACGACAATTGACCCTGGTCAGCCAGGAGGCTACCGGACCGATCAGCATCGCCAACTCGCTCTGCAGAGGGGGGGTCCGTTCCCCCCCACTGTGACGGAGCCAACCGAAGTCAGGTTTGACCACGGAGAAAAGCGACGCAAAAAGAGATTCTGCTTCGCGGCAACTTCTGCGGGGTGGCATATGGGGGCGTTAGTAATCGATTTAGAGGTATGAATATCTTCTATGGGGCAACGACGTGGTCTTGACGAATTATATATATCTATGTTTTTCAAGCCGGATGACCCAGATGACGAGAGCGCAGTTCCAATGCCAGGAGGATTCCCCTCTGGCACTGGACCTTCTACACCCATCAACACCCCTGGTTCGTGGGGTATTCCCACTTCGTCGACATTTCGTGTTGGTTTTGCTGGTAGGGGAACCATGCGTGGAAGGCCCCGTGGACATAGAGGAGGTTGAAGGAGATGTGTTCGTTTTCCGGGCCGGTATAAGAATAGTATTTCAGCCTCATGATAACCTCTAGCGGCGGGTGGATTTTTTCGTGTCAACGTTAGTCATAATGACTGACAAGAACCTGGGAAGATCCAGGTTGGAAGCCTTATAAGAACCACGTTCATGCATATTCTTACCAAATATTTCATCGGAATCTTCTCGAGAGTGCTTCTTTCTGTTCCCAAGTCTGACCAGCGAGGAAAACATTGTGCCTACGATGTTCCGTGCCCAGGATGCAGCGATAAACATAGCATGGAGATTATGTTTCGTCCCTGTATTCTCAAAGGTCTCTGAACCACATATAAGCCAGACCTTGCCTCTTTTCCAGGCATTCCTCAGTTCACAATGTCCGCTCGAATCATCTTTTACGACATCCCTAGCAAGCTCGGCGTCAACGCGTGGTCGCCCAACACATGGAAGACGAGGTGAGGCGAGACCACCCTGGCTTGGGAATACCGTCGAGCTGAACGCGACTGCAGATACGCACTCAACATCAAGGGTGTCCCCTACAAGACCGAGTGGGTGGAGTACCCAGACATTGAGGCCCTCGCCAAGAAGATTGGTGCGCCTGCCACCGGAACCAAGGACGATGGCACGCCGGCATACACCCTCCCCATCATCAACGACCCCAACACCGGCAAAGTCATCTCCGACTCTTTCCTCATCGCCGAATACCTCGATGCCACTTACCCCAATGGAAACACCCTCTTCCCCTCTGGCACGAAGCCACTCGTCGAAGCGTTTGAGGGTGGTGTCGTCGGTGCCCTAGGCGGGATTCTCCAGTTGCAGCTCGCGATCAGTTGCCCCATCCTGAACCCTCCCAGCGAAAAATACTTTAGGGTGACTCGGGAGGCCAAGTTTGGTCAAAAGATTGAGGAGTTTTCACCAGAGGGTCCTAAGCGTAACGCTGACTTGGCAAAGGGCAAGGAGGGGCTCGCTGCGGTCGATGGTTGGTTGGCGAAGAGTAGGGGCAAGTTTGTGCTCGGCGACACTGTCTCGTATGCAGACGGTGTTCTTGCTGGCTGGCTCACTTGGATCAAGGTCACCAACGTGACCTGGAAAGAGATTGCGACGTGGCACAATGGGCGATGGGCAACCTACCTTGAGAACTTGGAGAAGGCGGGCTATGCTTCTGTGTACTGATTTGTTGTCTGGATGAAGGGGAAGTTGACGAAGACCCATATAAACAACATGTATTAGCACATTCGCTTGGCCATCAAGCTTCAAGTTATAGACCCGTGAAGCTGAACTTGGAATTCGTCAGTCATCTTCCTAGTGATGACCAAGAAGGCTAGGACATCCTTCATTTCCTGCAATATATGATCACGTCAGACTATCAGCGAACTGCGCCCATTACCGGAGCAGACAGTGAGATTTCAAAAAAAAAAAAAAAGTTACGGGCCTGGCCGGGAATTGAACCCGGGACCTCCTCGATTCAGGAAACCCTAACAAGGAATCATACTACTAGACCACCAGGCCGATGTTTCAGATTATTGCATTAACAATACTCACCTGCAGAGTCCAATTTAGCAAAAATAGAACAGAAGTCACAAATGAGCGCATAATCTGAACGAATGTGTCGTAGAGGGAGTGTGAAACATGACATATATAATCCATAGTGTCCCTATCTGAACCGGAAGATATTCCGTAGCGGAGTTGAGAGTCGGCTCTTCGTAGTACCTTCAATCCCTCTCCGTAAATCGGCTTCAGTGATGAGCAACCTCTTCTGTTTCACTTGAACCTGAGGAACTGCTGCCGGATTTGTGTTCTCCTTGGCATGCGCGATTCGACAGGGACGCTCGACTGAGGTTGTTGCCAAGGTTGGTTTCGAAGCTTCTGGTGTCTCGCCAGCACTGGCGGGCCCAAGCTTTCCGTTCGCCTTGGTCCGCTTGGGAGGTAGTCGGGATTTAGGAGCGGACATCTTCTCCTTAATATTCCTCCCAAGGACTGGCATTTCCTTGACCGGGGCCGGGCCACTTGATGGTTTGGGTATGCTCGGCATCGGTGTGCATGGCTTCTCGGAGGAAACGGCGGAAGGCGGTGGCGGAGGACGTTCCAGTGCAGGCGAAGTATGGTTCTGGGATTCCTTTGTAATCGTATCCTCGAAACGAACGCTCTTGGCTTTCTTCAAGATACCTCTTACATTTGGAGGTGTCGATGGGCTGATAAGAGCGGGACGGAGTGGTAACGGGTCTCTTGGTGGATCACTGGAGTGACTGACGGGCGATTGTAATGCAGGTATTGAATGAAGACGAGTTGAAATTCCGAGGCGCGCAGTGAAGTTAGGGCCCTTCACAGGCGTTGAAGAGTCACCAGGGAGGAAAATACTCGTATCGGCAATGATCTCCTTAGGAAGTTGATTGCCGATCGATCCGAAGAGGTTGTTGTCGAAGGTAGCAAGTCCGCGAGTAAACGTCCATTCGTCGACACTGAGCGAGACACGAATCATCTCTGCCTGTGGGTGCAGCGGTTCCTGGATGTAAGTTGACACCCGATTCCCAAGCGCAGAACATTTTGACTTGAGGTCCAAGAGCATGCTCCGATGGTCCGTAAAGGATGGAACAGGGAAGATGTCGAATCGCGGCGACCAAACACCTGGGGAACCCAGAAACGCAGTCGGAATGTCTGGGTATTCCAACTGTTCGATAACACTTGCTTTCAACTTTAAACCACTTAATGACTTTCCGCGGCGAGCAGCCAGGGGCGCGTCAGGCGGGGTTGATGTCGTTCTAATCGGCGGGCCAGAGGGAAGCAAGGTTGGCGGTGAAGGTGCCAGTGAAGTTCTTGCGATATGGTGCGGGGTCTGCGAGGTCTTTGACTCGCCACGGAGGATGCCAGGATTGACGTCCGCGGACTTGACAAGAACATGTGATGCTGACGTGTGGGATTCTGTCGATACATGAATCGGGGCGAACGCTTCGGAGAGCGCGCATGACTCTCCCGAATAGGGTAGGTCAACAGGAACCGATAATCTGTTCGGATCAGTAATACGCGAATGTCCTTTAATGGCTCCGCGCTGCTCATTAGAAGGCTCGACCACGGCAGCTGGAAATATAGAGCCTTCTGCGATCCATTTCCTTTCCGTAGCAGGCCTTTCACATGTCCATGGTATATGTTTTGGAGGATTCTCTAACGTCAGAGTGTCCTACGATCCTTAGTAAGGGCATCCCCAGACAGATTACAGACGTAACTCACAACCCATTTCTGTACGTACAATTGTTCCTTTATCATCAATTTCATACGGGGTATCGTCGGAGCCGACAGAAGGGGACCAGTGTCTTCTTCGTCCCAGCAAAAATCACCCAACTTGAAGGCTTCTTGGCGGATGGGGAAAGGAAGCCGCGTACGATGAGAGTTCAAGATGAAAAGCGGCGGTTGGCGTCCTGTGGGAAAGGGAGGGACGTCCTTGAAGCGGCAATCTTCCAAGTGCACAGCAGCGTCAACATCATCGAACACGAAGGCTTCGGCTAACAGCTTAGGCAACGGCTTGACTCGGCTCAAGACGTCTCTGATGTCAAGGGTACTTGACGGAGACAAGTTGCGCGGAGAACTATCCAGTAGATCGACACGTATACGTGGTATCGGCTGGCGGGAGGGCATGGCGGTTCACGAGGAAGCTTCAAAGCAAAAAGGAAAGTTAGAACAACGAGAGGCTAACAAGGGCAGAGGATGAAGTAATGGTGGCTGACGCATCAATGGAGGCTGACCAACTTTTTGGCCAAGTGAGGCCCGGGAAAAGCTGGCCATGACATGTCCTGCGTTTGTTGACAGAAGTCGAAGATCTGAGCACTTTAGGGTAAATGTCGACTATGATATAGATTGACGTCAAAGATGAGGAGACAAACCAGATACATGCATGACATACAGAAACAATGACCAGCCGATCTTAGGGTGATACATCAAGTCTTCAGCCATGGCAAACGCATCCTCTTCCCCTGACGCAACACGCCTTCAACCGGGATATGACCTGCGGGGACGCTCGGACGAGACATTGCGGTAGTATTACATCTCGAACGCTGGAACAATGTCTTGAATGAGGTCTTCCCCGAGGGAGGAGACACGAGTGGGGGAGTTGGTGAGGGATACGGAGCGGATCGTCGCTCAAGAACACAGCGGTGGTAAGGGATGTCGTGTGTTGGGCCCGGCGGGTGAGGAGAATAACGCGAAGGATGACTGGAGTAGCCACAAACCGGATACGCAATGGGAGAATTGGAACTACCCACAAGGAATTCAGGAGTGTTACACTATACGAGGGGAACTCGAAGCTGTATCAGAAGCCTGGAGACGCGAGAGGTTGCACATACGTTGGCAACGTATATGAACCCCTCTGATTGGCAGTCGGTACGAAGAAACATGCTGGTTGGGTTACCTGGCGTGGCACCTCTTGAGGATTCCTGGGTGTTTGATGATGTTCAATGCACCAGCAAGTCGGTGAAAGGTGGTGCCTACGGCAAAATCTCGGCGAGTGCCACACTCGCCATCAGGCCGGGTGGTAGATAGCAAGCGATTCTTTCCTTTGTTGGGAAACGGTTCACTACCCATATGGCTGGTGCTATCCCCACCAGTGTCAGTCCCCGAACCTCTGGCAAGGCGGGTAGTATGCGCGATCGCTTCGATATTGGAGACACAATCCCTAGACGAAGAAGCTGCTTTGACCCAACTAGCCAAGTCATCCAGCTGCCGGAGGATATCTTGCATGTCCTCTGGAAGACCGTCTTCCCCAGATGGAATCGAAAGAGAGCCAGAATTGCCCTTAGAGCCGTTGCCTCGACGGTCCATGACGACGTGGGTGAACACGTGCTTGCCGTCCACCTCTGCCGGAACGAGGGCAAAAGTCATTCCAGAGCGTTTAGACGAATACTCTGCGTTTGTTCCAGATGGAGACAACATCGGGGGGCTGATTGGCGGGGTAAACGAACGATAAAGCTGCTGGAAGTGTAAAGTGACGGGATCGAGGTAATTGTCGTCCTGACTGTCTAGTGAGTCGTTCCAGCAGTAGTTGGGCGCACCGGATGACAATGTGACACTGGGCTGGACCTGAACAAGGGGAGGGGTGGAGGAGAGGGAATCCAACAAGTGCGATACAACGTAGGGAGGAGTGCATGTCGGCGAATCATTGGAAGCTGGTACTCGTGCCTGCCACGCGGAGTGGTTATCGTGCAGCGAGAGGGAAAGGGGAGCCAATGGTTGCTCAATAGGATACGCTGGAGAGGACAGGGATGAATGCGCGTCGAGGACAAGATAGCGACGGGACTCGTAGGCCTGCACGGCGATCTGCACATCTTTCAGAGGTGTCGGACGTGATTTTCTCGATGTCTTGTGCACCATGGCGAGTCGCTGAGAGAAGGTAGAGTAGAACGAGGCTGACGAGGACTACATGGTGGAGAACGGACAAGTCAGCCATTCATCTCACGCTGTCTTCGTCCCGCAACGCGACGGCGCCAGCCATCCGCTCGTTCCCGACCCCAGCACACACTCGTTTGCCTCCCACTTGCGTCGGTGAGTTCCCTTTTCATTTTCGCCTCTAGATGACGAGTTTCTTGGATTTGCACGTCAGTCGGATCTGCGGGTGTCTGCACTCGTACGAAAAGACGATTTTTACGCCTTGGCTGATATCGTTGTTCTTGTCTCCCTTCAATTCCTTACGACCATCTTTCAGTGGCTATACTGCTCTAACGATTGCCGATCTTGTCCCTGCCAATCAGTTTCCGTGATATCAGCTCTTTCTTCATCCCACACACGTCCCCCATGTCTTCCAGCAACAATCCAGGTGCTTCACGCACTACACTCGCGCCCTCTACCACTAACGGGACACTATCAAAGTCCCCCGGAGGACTTGTTCCAACCAACAATGTCACGACCAAAGACGGTGTCACCGTTCGCGCTCGCATTGACCCCACTCTTACTGTCGAGGATGTCGTGCGTCAGCTTTGCATGAACCTCAAGGTCACCGACCCTGCAACGCATTTCACATTGAGAGATCGCGACACTGATGAACTGGTGACAAATGACAATCTCAGGAAGAAGATCAAGAACAAAGCTCATTTGAGGTCCCTCTCTTTCTCTTCATCATGCCCATTCCGCCACTAACTCTGTACATCCTAGGCTAGTCAATGCCTCCCATATCGAGGCTGCAGAGATCGTCCAGAAACTCACTTATCGAGATGACAAGACTCTCAGATTGTCGTTGTTCTCGTTGCAGAAATTCATCAAAGTATGTCATCCATTCTCTCTGTCCATCTGTCCAACCCACAGCGCCTCTAGGAAGAAAAGTTTGCTCAAGAGTTTTTAAATCGTGACGGCCTCCAAGCTCTTGTCCACATCATCTATACTGAACACGGAAATACCCTCGCAGTACGTCTCGCCTAGTATCTCTCGATGGTACTGTTCCTCAAGCAATCCTCCAACAAGTACGCACTCACAGCGATGCAAAATTTGATGGACCTAGAGTACGGTTGGTCGGCGCTCGACGACGATTTCATCTCCAAAATAGTGCAGATACTCGCGTCACCCCACTCCTTGATCAATGTCTGTCGACCTGCGACAGCAATCTTGAAGAAGCTTGTCGAAGCTGACCCTATGAACGCACCAGGTCCTGTCATGGCAAGTTCGAGTAGGGGCCCACCCCAGCTATCACCAGACTCTGTCTATAGGTTCGGATTCCAGTGCGTATTTGAGCAGATGCAAAGGGGGAAGGGGTCTTTAGAGACTGTCATCAATCGTCTAGGAAGTGCTGATACTGCTATGGTATTGAACAGGTATGTACCATCCTTGCCATATATTCACTGGCTCATCGTTCCTCTAGCTTGATGTTGATAAACTCACTTTTGTCTCATGTGAATGATGTCAGATGGGATGAATTTATTTCTGAACTTGAACAGCTGAATGTCCGAAAAGCTGTTATTGTAGGTCAAATTTGCACCCATATTCACTGACAAACTGAAAGGTGCCTACAGCGTCTCATGTCATCACATGTCATCGACGATTTGACATCCTGTATTCTGGACTTCCAAGCAAATTTAATCCGCGTAACCTATCGGAAGAAGACAACATTGGTAGAGCCCCAGGCGGAACCTACTCACGACTCTCTACTTCAGTACATCTGGGAAAGCAGCAAACTTCATGAAGAGGTCGATCCAGAAGGCCAAGTAGTCAAATGGAAGAAGCTTGGATTCGACAGTGAGAGTACTATTGAAGAGTTTCAGGAAGTTGGTCTTCTTGGTCTTGATTGTCTATTCAACTTTGTCCAGAGCGACCCCGAATTCTTTTCCAAGGTATTGCGTATGGTTGGATTTTTAGAGAGTTTTTGCTGATATCAGACACTAGGTCGTTCTAGAGCAACTAAGCCGACCCGAAGAACGTCGTTGTCCGATAGCCAGGGCATCCAATGAGATCGTTGAGCTTCTTTCCGAATACTGGGCTATCTTCGCACCTGCCTGTGCATATATTCTTTCTCGCTTGATTACTTCAGAATTCTGACCAGTCCTCCAGATTCGACCCCGACGACCTTCCAACCATTCTTCCTCAATTTCTACAAAGTTCACACGTTGGCGATGCATTTCTTTTTGCGGATGTGGAGCGAGAGCGGATCTGCTCGTGATGATTTTAGTCGGGTTATTGCGCTAACTCGAAGCCAGTAGGTCTGGTGTCTCACCGTTTGATACATACTCTGACAAATGATCGTCGTCAAAAAGGGTCAAAGTAGCGCTACAGCGGGAGAATGCGAAACAGTGGCATATACTTGAACAGGATTTCCTGGAATGCGAGTATCGCGCGGTCCGGGATCGTCAGATGCAAGAGCTAGAGGCTGAGGATGACCTGCTGAGCAAGGTGCCGGTCCGGTGCGTGCGTCACCCTGTGAGGTCGGAGCACTGTGCTCATGTGAAGCAGGAACCTAAAGGAGAAGCTTATGAGGGAATCTGCAGAGTTCGTCCGCCAACAACGGATACAGTGTCTATTGCAAGGTGCCTGGTTCATCAATGGTGTTCCGCCGGCACACACAGGGACCCTCAAGCGGCCCAATGCACCTTGGAAGTTTATGCGCTTGGTAAAAGCCCATCCATTCTTCACCTTACCCCGTGTTCACAGGGACGCTTTTAGGATAATGGCTACAAGTATTTACACTACGTGGACAGTCCCGCCAAGTTCGAAGTTCGAAGCGGATTGGAGGATCTTCCGGACCGCATCGAAATTGCCGCTATCAGCCAAATTGCGACTGGTACATGTACTCCACCTTCAAGCGCTGTGCATAACCACGTCGATCTACCTACCTCCCTGACTCCATCACTGCTTTCCTTTTCCTTGCTGACTGCAAGCGAAGGATCGTTGGCGGATCAAATCGCCACCGATCAGTCAGCGTGGGCAGATTGGACAGATGGCTTGAACATGCTCCGACGAGACGGTGGACACGTCGCTTCTGACGAGACTGCTGGTTACATCAAAGCGCTCACGGAGATTGGCCTGAAAATCAAACTTCTCGGTACGTATTCATCCTCATACGTTGATGCTCCCAGGGCTCAATGTAGATCTATTGCAGACCTTACAGGCGAAAAGGTCGATATACCCAGTGGACTGGTGGCCGGTCCTCCTCCCTCTAACGCAGACTTTTTCTTCTCCGACCTGCTCTAATTTCTTCTAAGGGTGAATGGTAATTCTTGTCTCTGGTATGTAAGGATGTTGCTTTGAACGAGTTGGCACAATATCCAAGGTGGTAGTAAGACCAAAATTCTACTATTAGTCGCTCGTGCAGCTTGTTACAATACACAAATCTGTCGTCCTCATGGAGAGTATATTGAAGACAACGTATGGAACTGTATGCAGTTGATGCAGCGGTGTGTCAGTGGTACAAGATAGCAGTTGATGCGAGCATACAGGGGGGATATAGTAAGAATTGCAGCGTGATGATGTACGGGGGTTGAACCCGTAATATAATGAAATGAGTGCTGTGAGTTGGATCATGCTGGAGCTAGGAAAAACAAGGAGGCGACAAGGAAGCAGCGTCTTAGTTCACGAAACCGTTTGTCTTTGCCACGTAATTCTGCTCTTGGCGTAAAGCTGCGTACTCGTCACCGGCCTTGAAAAAGGGGGGAAATATGGCGTATGGGTCCTTGAAGTCGTTGTGAACGACGTTTACGAGGTAAAAGTTGTTCATGATGTCCCTGATGAGCTTGCGTGACGGTGAACCGGCATCGTACACGTAGGCCCATTTACAACCGAGCTCGAAAGCCTCGTCCTGAGATGGGGTGGATAAGGGTCGGGTTTGTACTATGGATGAATACGGACCTTCCATGCCATGAAGCTGATAGCCTCGACGATGGTGGGTTGAATGATCTCCTTGTTGGGGAAAACACCCCACGTGACAGCATTCGGGCCATCTGAGTGGGTGTTTGTGCGTAGATCGCCCTGCTTGTTGATGACGTAGTACGTCATTTGAGGGTCCAACTCGATCTGGGATATGAGCAACTCTAACAAGTCTTCGTTCACAAAGAACTCCAGATACGCCTAAAGGCAATGTCTTGATTACTACCTTGCACCACACAAAAGAGTACTGCTCACCTTTTGATAAACATATCCATTGCTTGGACCCCAGCCAAACTTCAGATCATCACTCCTTGCCCCATTAACAGCGGGTTGGGAGTTGATGGTCAAGAACCCCAGCCGGTTCATCCTCGCTAGGTCTGAAGCGATAACAGAGGTCTCTGACGAAGCTGGCTGATCTGACCAGGGAAGTGCCGTAAGTTGCTTATCGCAGAATCGAGCAAAGAGATCAGCGACATCGGAAAACGATTTCGGCTCGCCCCAAAGCTTCAAGGCTTCCTCTTTCTGTGTTAATGGAAAGAACTCAGTAGCATTGAAGACGAGACACACATGATCCACGCACCGTTTGCTTCAGCCAGACACCATAGCCATCCAGTTCACCATATGCAGGACTCCGAGAATCACCGAAACGTCCGTTAGGAAACTCGTCCCAGTTCTCAGTACGTGACAAATAAGACTTGGTCCGGTTTGCCCAGAATATTGGTCGGATGTTTTCTTGTCGACGATTTGGTGTGAGAGACTATGTACAGGTTCAAGTTAGAATCGGTGTTAAGCGGGATCGACAACGCACCTGTCTCCATGGCAGGGGCTTGACAGTCTCGACTCGCGGGACCAGGTTGAGCTCCTCAAGTAACATTTTGGTACCCTTCTCCAGATTCATGGTGTAGAAGTGAAGGCCTTGGATTCCGAGATCTGCATCCAGGATTTTGCGGCACATCTCTGCAACTAACTTTGTGCCTATCTCTCTGACTCTCTCATCGTTATTCTTGTAGGGTTCCAAGGCATCCATAAAGAACTGAGGAATCTTGGTCTTTGCAAGGCTTGTTGCCTTCAGGAACCCGTTCCAAGTCTGGATAGGAGCGACGCCGGGAACAATCGGAACAGTTATACCCGCTGTTCTGACAGCCTTGACCCAGTCGATAAAGACGTCGACGTCGTAGAACATTTGTGTGAAGATAAAATCAACACCCTCCTCTACCTTCTCCTTGAGATACTTCATCTCGAGCTCGCGTTCTTCTGGTGGGAGAAGTTGAAATTGGGGGAAACCTGGGACTGCTATGTCAAAGTAGTCGCCATATTCCTTATGGATGTGTCTGACGAGATCAACTCCCTGGACGAAACCACCTTCGACGGCTTCCCATTCATCTTTGCCTACGGGGGGATCTCCACGAAGAGCAAGGATGTTACGGCAGCCGTGCTGCTTTGCTTCCTACACCATTGTTCTGAGTCACGGAGACGGGATAAGTGACATTTCGAACATAACTTACTCGGAGGGCGATGTCGACCTTCTCCTCTGGCATGTTGGTGCATGTCAAGTGCATGCAAGTCTCGATGCCAAGAAGACCCTGACATGTCTTCACCATCTCCGACGTGAGATCAGATGTCCGACCACCAGCATTCCTGCGACCGGATCAGCAGCGTCCGCAAGTTGGATAGGAAAGGAGCCTTACCAAGTAATATCAATAAATTCGGGGCCCAATGCTCGCATGCGCTCTATACGATCGAGCAAGTTTTGGAGACCCTAGAAAAGAGCAAGGGTGATGAAGCGCATGTTATGGAGAGATGGGGAGCTAATGCACACCTGAGCTGTTCTCGGAGGGAAGTATTCGAAAGACCACCATATCTTTCCCTCTTTCGTTGACTGTTCGATCTTTTTGCTAATTTTCATAATGGGAGTGAGAAGAAGGGAAGGATCGTGAGGGAAGAGGGAGAAAGAAAAGTGAAGGGATTCTGACTCTGGATATTTTCTCGCGATCGGACTTTGCTGGTTTCATACATTGACTCGCTTTTGCGAGAATTCTATATCATGTGATCCTTGCAGACATTACACTTTCCCGTCCCGTCCTCACCGTCAAAAGTTTCATGCGGTGTGCACGAGATAAACCATAGGCGTTGCCACGTTCATGGCTGTCGCAACCACCATCATGGGGAAATGCACCCTACGTAGACACATGAAGCCGCAGCGCAACGCTCAGCGGACCTCGTCATAGCTCTCACTCTCAGCAAGTCTTTTACTCCGTTGTGATACTCCCAGATAGCCACGACGATGGTGGCCAAAGGCCGCCCAAAGCAGCGAGGAGCTGTATGATTGCCACGGGACACCTTTCGCTGCTGCTAGAAGGGCATCAGCAACAAGACCAACTTGAAGTGTGCCAAATAGTTTCGTTCCAACAAGCAAACTGCCCATCGTTTTTCCAGAGACAGTGCGAAGCTTCGAGCTACAAATGTGCCAGATATTGACCTGACAGCACGTGACTTATCCGACGCGTTGTTTGGTCCATTGTTTGGTTGAAGTTGATATTCGTGCATCCCTCCCTCTCTCGAGCTCTGCTACGAATCTACGCTCATTAACGTCCAACCTCCCCAGCTCACGTATTTCTGGGATTTACGATCTGACACGACTATCCATTTTATACGATGGGTTTACTCAAGAAATTCTTTTCAATTGGTAGCAGAAAATCCAAGAAGCGGTCCGCGGTGGATCTCGGTGTCGAATCCCTCCCTCCTGTCCAGGAGCACCTCAAGCCATGCCAGGTCGACGATACAGAGGCAGAAGTAAGCCGCCTGCTGCGTTCCTCATCTGCCCGATATGCAGCAAAACCACACATTGGCCTTAGCTCTCTGCCCCCCCTCGGTAAGTTCGCCCGTAACCGTTCGTTGCTCCTGATTTAATCGTGGTCTTTGCTTCTTCAGCGCATCCCATTGACTCGGTCGTTCGTCATCCAAAGTCATCGACCACAACCCTTGCCAGTGTTTCTGCTCGTAGCACCTACTCAGTGACCGTTCATAGTCGGACTGTCCACAGCCGTACCGAGTTTCCAAATGCGTACCCTCCGATGGATGTGATCTTCACCCCAAAACGATCACTTACAGACTCGGTCCGCCGTCGCTCCAAGAGTGCGCCCATCACACCGCGAGACAATAATCGTCTCTTGCTTCTCCGTCAGGACCCTTCTGTAGTAAATCTTCTAAACTATTACGATGACGAAGGACACCTCAACTCTACTCTCTTCTCAAACACCCCTTCCCCCAAGAAGCAGGGACGTGTTCAAAGGCGTCGCACAGGATCCACCTTACGACAGCTACTTGGACATCCATCCTCACCAGAGTTAAGAAACACCAGCACGGAAGGTGACATATCCTGGGCAGAAAAGTTTCTTGGGTCAGCACCAAATACATTCTGTCGTCCCCCAGATACTGATAAGACACTCAGTGAAACTGACGGCAATTCCTCAGTATCTTCCATTGGCCCTCGAACCCCTGCTGACACTCATTTTACTCACACTCATTCTATCGATGACAAAACTGCGCTCTCCATTGAATGCGATACCTCACCCGCCGATCACCACACTTTCTCTTCACTTGAAGTTGAACTTAGTGCCTCCACCGACCTTGCACATCCACAAGCACTCAATTCGCCGTACGGGAACTCCGTGACACCCCAGCGTGCCTCTCAGATATTCGGATTCCTTGGCGACAAGAAGAGGGCTCATGATGGTCCTGTTTCGAGGCTTCCCCAGCTCAAGACGACTACACCCTACTATCGACACTTTTCAGCCGAATCTTCTCTTAGCGACACCGAACACTCTCATATCCTTCAACCCACTTCACCTACCAATCAGCGACGTTTTTCTCTTGCCACTCGTGCGAGCAGGTCTCCTCCGCCGTCTCCAACCGCTGCAGTATTTTTGCCATCGCAGCCCGAGGACAAGGGATCTACATTCCCACAACCTGTCGTTTCCCAACACACAGAACAAAGCAGCGGCGGTCCTCGCGGGCCCCGTCCCCCTTGCAAAATACCCTCGCGACAGAGTACAGGACCTGGGTTAGTTTCGCGCGATGTCAACGACTCTTGCCCTGTGACGGAGCAGCTGCTATGCATGCAGCCCGTCTTAGGTGAGAAGTCGAAGACCGATAACAAATCCATCAGTGTTGCTACCGCCCGACCGCGTGAAATGCATTCTCAGATACCCAAGTTGAGAACTGCATCAGGTTCCTCAAGTAGTTCCGTGGGGTCAAAGCACGATCTCGTTATCGATTCTCCTCGTCAACATCTTGTTCCTTTGCAGCCCACGGCCCAGATGAAGCCTAGGCCAACAGAGTCTGAGCTTTCGGCAGGCGTTGCACCTCATGGCAAGGAAAATGATACACTATCTCGCCTCCCTCAACCTGTCACTCCACTCCGACCGTTTGGGCTCCATCCACATCACCTGCGCGAGTCATCCTCTCCGGCATCTTCGTCTGAGTTGTCACCTGTTGGGAAACAAATGATGGCCAATCTGAGACAACAACGAATGCACGCCCGACAGCGGGAGAGACAGGCAGGAAGACTGGGCAGCAGTCAGAGTAGGATTCGATATTGAGCTCGGCGCACACTTTTTTCCTCATCTCCCCGCGCGATACACTTTTTAGCTCTAATGAAGGGCGCTTCATTAATTCGCGATGTATTTAAGTGTTCACTCGTTCTGTTTGACTGCTTTCGTTGTTTGCACCGCGTTCCTGCACATTGGGTGCTGCTTTCTTACCAGACGTAGTTGACCTGATTCCTTGTCCCGTACTATCTGGTACAACTTCGGCAGTCATGTTGGTTGAGTGTTTTCAGAGAAGACACAATTCAACACATTTTTCATAGTCCACACAGCGACATTGCAGGCATATATTCTGGAGGTCTGCGAGTTGGAACGAACACAATTGAAGCAGAATGGACAAGATGGTTAAAACACTGCTGGTGTGCATCTGCCGGGCGGCATCGTAGCTGGGTCTGAAGGTTTATCAAGCCTACGGCAAACGCACTGGTGAGCAATCTTAACGACGTTGAGTGAGGATGAAGCTGCTTCGCCTTCGCAGGTCAAGCAGTCGGAGCAGCCAACGCACGGGGAAGCCACCAACATGATATATATGATACATGCGATTATCTCTCACCCACTCATAAGTTATGGCGGTAGGCTATTACTAGCCTGAGTTTGAAATCTCCACTAATTTATACCTCCGCGTGCAATTAATTGATTAATCTGATTGATATTTTGGCCGATACCGCCTTAAAAATGCCGTGAGAGGGTGACACGAGGGCTCGGAACTCACTTTGGTTCTTATCGTCCTCCCAGGCTCAAGCATAGCAAGTTCTCACAGGAGACACTCGGTCTTGTGCTACATTTCTTGAACAGTCGTTTATTCTCCAGCTGTCTTTTCATATTTGGGTCGTACGAGATGACGCAGCCGTATGGAGCTGTAGATACGGGAGTCCGAGACATTCACAGCGTGCATCATGGCGTAGAGGATAACGAAGGCTCTGCTTTGCTCAGAAGCGAGGCTGTCCCGAGACTAAGAGAAGGTCATGCAAGCATTATTAGCTCTGTCAGTAACCTCTCAAACACGATCATTGGGAGCGGTGCGTCATTGTCTGTCTTGTTGGTCGTGTGGTCGGATAGCCGTTAACGGTCCCAATCCTTAGGTATGCTGACGTTCCCTCTGGTCAGCTTTCCGTCTCCTCCGCAATCAAAGACGTATATTTACGTAGCGGATCCATGCTCTAGGTCATGGCATCTGCGGGTATTATTCCAGGAATGATCACATGCATATTCTCTGGGGCAGTTGGCGGCTTTGGCCTGTACCTGCTCACTCGCTGTGCACAATTTACCCCACACCGGCGAAGTTCGTTTTTCGCTGTTGCTCAAATCACATTCCCTCAAGCGGCTATTTTCTTCGATGCTGCCATTGCCATCAAGTGCTTTGGCGTCTCTATCAGGTATGTATTGACCAAGAACGAATGTGAGGGAACACTCTCATGTCGATATTTTACCAGTTATCTCATCATTATCAAGTCGTTGATGCCCAATGTGGTTGCGTCAATTTTCCATGACTTGACTTCACCAGACACAAATCCCCCATCATGGGCCTTGTCCGGTCGTAATTGGCTTACACTCGTCATGTTGCTACTTGCACCCCTTTCGTTCCTTCGCAAGCTAGACAGTCTTAGACATACAAGCTACATTGCATTGTTCTCCGTCGGTGAGTTATCTCATCAGTTATTTATCATTACTCGGTCTTGACCACAGCATGCTTTTGGAAGTATACCTGGTCATTATCGTCATCACGTGTTACTTCAGACCTCTAGAAGGTGCTCCGCCAGTAGGCGAAGTCCATTTGATCCATTTCACACCCAGCTTCGTGACCACGCTCCCTGTGCAAGTGTTTGCATTCACGTGCGGACAGAATGTAAGACACTTTTTCGTTGATTTTGGCATGGTGTTGATGACAACTCAGATATTCCCCATTTACAATGAGCTGCGGACTAACTCGCAACGGCGTGTCAACACGGTTATTGGCACGTCCATCGGAGGGGCTATTATCATCTATGAGATCATTTCAGTATTTGGTTACCTGACTTTTGGTTCCAATGTCGGTCGGGGATCCATTTTTGCTACCGTTTTTGCTAATTGTATCGCCTGTCTTAGGTCGGTGCAAACATTATTGCGATGTACCCTCCTACCTCGTTGTTCATTGCAGTTGGGCAACTGGCGATCGTCAGCCTTATTACATTCTCCTATCCCTTGCAGGTGCATCCATGTCGCAACTGCTTAGACAAGATTTTCCACGGAGGAGCCCTCGCTAAGCGGGGATTAGGAGAAGACGAAGAGGACTTGGACGAGCACGCAGGCGTAGATATGCCGATGTTGAAGCATGCGCTCCTCACTGGAGCTGTTCTCTTGTTCGGCTTTATCACTGCTTACCACATGGACAACTTGCAGTTGGGTAAGTAACCTGGGAGTGCTTCCGATGTCTTTGCACTGATTCGCCGATATGAGAAGTTCTCTCATTCGTTGGGTCTACCGGGTCGACGACGATATCATTTATTCTTCCAGGACTCTTCTTCTGGAAGGTGAGATGTTCCCATGCGTGCGTTCCTTATTGCTGCGGCCCTGACGCTTTGCACAGCTCTCCAAGGAAGACCCAAGCGTGAGTCGGTCGCTGAGCAAGAGCGCGGTAGCGCTGACTGCCTACGGATGCTGCATCTTCGTGTTCTGGTACGTAGTGCGTTAGCCTCGAGATGGCGATATCGCTAACGGCAGTCACGCAGCCTCGGGTTTAATATTTACAAAGCTGTTTCATCGTCGACGAAGGGACTATCACACTGAACTCGTGCATGTATTTCGGTATATTTACGGTAGAAACATAATGAAGCCACGTTGCACTGCCCACTTGTCACTCTGAGCGCTAAAAGCGCTTTGTTCCCACGGGAGGGGGAGAGAGGTGTGTGTGTGTGTGTGTGTGGACTGTTGCAAGCTTTGATAGTTGTCCCCTAGACCTACGGATGCATCCACACTTGCATTAGTCCTCCTCCTCCCCCGACGACAACCTCAGCTTTCTGCGAATCCTCCTCGAACGTCCCTGGTGAGTTTCGCACTCGAATCAGCTCCACAGCTCCCCTCCTTCTCGCCATCGCTCATGCAGTTCTTCCTCTCTCTCCAGGTCGCGCGCTGGCCTTGATTACCGTCCTTTCATCATCCCCCACCATGTCTTTCCACCCACCCGCCATCCTCTCCATGGCCGCTACGTCAAACATTTCCAATCCAGATCTCCATTCCTCACTGTTTCCTCTTCCTTCTTCCACTCTTGACGCCGTAACCGTCCAGTCACCCTCTCGCTCTGATTCAGAGCCCCTGGCTGATTCCGATTCCACTGGTAGTGCCAATTCCAGCGCTCTCCCTGACGTTGATCCTCAAATCGTCGAGGCCCTCAAAAGTAAAGATAGAATATACGTACTGAAGCTCGGCGAGCAGATGGAAAGTCTAATCAACGATCGCAGGTTTGTTCTTTTTCCTGTTTCCCTCGGCAATTTTGCACAGCAGCTGCGCCTCTCGCACCGTGAGACGTCACTCCTTACCTTGCCTTTTCCATTTATAACGCGGGCGATCTCTGGGCATTCTCAATGCATTCGCTAACGACATCAATTCGGCAGGCTTCGCATTGATCTAATGCCCAACACTTCTTATCAAAGGCTTCTCGTGCACAGATGCTCCACCTATTACAGGCTGGCGCCAGAAACCGACTCTATCACCAAAGTCATTGGTATACTACTCACTTCGGAGAGCAGAATGTGAGTGACGCGCAATGCGACCCAGCAGTCCTCGGACCACTCACACGTCATGTCCTTAGCCCCGCTCGCCGTATTGCAGAGCTCGTCCCCGCCCAGTCACCCACACAACCCACTTTTAAAATCATGCGTCGGTCTCCCACTGACCGCCAACGTTCCAAACCCCATTCGCAAGCTGGCTCTGTGGTCTGTGAAGATGCCGAGCTCTCGGATCCAGAACCATCCGAGGCTGGCAGCCTGGGTGGGCGGAGTAATGCCACCGGAAGTAGCAAGAAGCATAAAACAATTGCCGAACGAGAAGCTGCGTATAACGAAGCTCGTTCCAGGATATTCATGGGCTTCGACGAGAAGGAAAGGGGAAAGGAAAAGGACCTCAGCGCTAGCTCTTCTACTGTTAGTCTCACGTCAGGTTCAGTGACGAGTGCGGGTGAAACTAGCAGCACGGGCGATATAGACGACTTGGTAAGCTCGCCGACAACAGAGAGCGAATGGTCTGGGTCAGTTGTACGAGACAAAAAGGACGGTCGCCGTTCCAATGGCTCATCGTCGAAGAGTCTCCGTTCGACTGGACCAAGTTTCAATGGATCAAGTAGTTCTCGCGGTTCGAGAGCTCCCTCTCCGTCGTCATCTTTCAAATACCCTACGTTGTACGAGCCTTCGCCAGCTGCTGTGCCTTATGACCTATCACAGGCTCCAGCTCAGGCTCCTGGCTATGGTAACCCATACATGTATGCATACCCACAACCAACTCCCTCTGCGCCGAATTACGTCTCTCCCTATCATTACTATGCAACATACCCTTACCCTCATCCTCAGACCTCCCTTCAGAACGCAGATCCTGGCAGTCCTTCCATTCAGGCTGACGTTTACCCATCTCAGCAACCACAACATCATGGGGTTTATGTTCCTTATCCGTGGCATTCGCCACCTCCTGCTCACCCTCCTACTCAGCACCAGCCCCTCCCCGCTCCCAGCCCTCCCATCGCTCCTCCTGCTTCCCAATTTTCGACTTACACACCACCCGTCCCACCCTATGGACCCTACCCGATACCTTACTATCCTTCCCCCCCAATGCATCCAATGCAACCGTCTTCCGCTCCAGGTCAGAATCAAGCGCATTATTCTCCTGAATACAGTGGTGTACACGACCCGTATGCTGCCAGCCGCCCGTACCCCGGAGTTATTGGTCAACAGCCTCCCACGATGGGACCTAAGCCCAGAGGTGCTCCGCCCGCTCGGAGTGCGTGGAGTTACGGTCCTGGGATAGGTATGGGTGGATTCGGGATAAACGGCAATACTAGCAGGCCCGGTGGAGGTGGCGAGGTTGTAGGACCGCGTTTAAGTTCAACGGTAAGAAGACATCCTGGCAGCTTGAATGGAAAAGTTGGTTCCAGAACACCAGCTAGTGACGAGGCGTCGTCTTCAGCCGTGAGTCGTCCCTCACGGTTTCATCATTTATCTCCGACTTATTCTGCGGCAAATCGATTGACAATATATGTCTTTTTAGTCGTCTTCTACGTCGTCTTCACGAAGAACGTACACGTCGTCATCATCACAACACCCTCTTCCTGCAAGACCCGATTGGGCTGTCGGTCTTAAGCCCCAGCCTACTTTGCATTCTACTCATAGACATCACGAACATTCTACAAACTCTCGAAATATGTCCCCTGCCCATAGCAATGGACAACGGGCACAGCAAGTTCCACCTCCACTTCAGTCGACAGACTTCCCGCCGCTGACAGTGAATGCTGCGGCGGAGAAACGCATGCCAGTAGCGGGAGTGTGGAACAATTCGTCATCTACCCGCTCTATACTCATGCCAGGAAATACTGCGTCCGGCAATGCTCTTGTGAATCATTCTGGTCCTGTTGTGGGTGCGACAGCTGCCAACTCGACCAGCAAGCTGGATGAGTATGAATGTCCACCCGAGCGGCCGTCCACGAAGGGGGGAAATGAAATTTTCGGCCACAAAGGCGCCTGGAAGCCCGGTAGTGCAGCGCCGAATCGCAGTCCAGTCCCACAGGACAAAGTTGACAACGACAAGGAAAGACTGCGAGGAGAAGCTGTTGCCAACGCGATATTGGTCGACAAAGTTGCTTTGCTCTCAGTCGAGGACAATGATAACGAGGGCCCCGTGAACGCAGCCAATGGCGCCGTTCCCATGGCATTGGCCACTTGATAGACTTGGGTAAGAATTCGATTGTTGCACCATGTTTGCAAACCGTTGAAACGCCATGTTTGATTTGAAACAGCGTCTCCGGAAAGTGTAGTTTGTCGCCATGTCAATGCTGTTGATTTTGTTGGCTTGTAGTACGCAAGGATTCCACTGTCTTCGTTACAACTAGATATATAATAAAATGTCTGTAAACATATAATAAAACGTCTTTCGGGGCACAGCGCAATATAACGTGCGTTTATTTCAAAGGCTTTTGCCAAACAAAGATACACTGCCACCTTGTGGGTTTAATCATGACTACGCGTTTGCGCCATAGGACACATGCAGAAGAGGAGGATGCATCTGCCTTGAAGCTTGGAGCCGGTGCGTACAACTGATTCGATATTTCAACCGTTTTCGATGGTCATACTGTAACTGCTGCAGAATTCAACAACGCTGGTTGCTTGCTCATCTCGGAAGTCAAGTACCTGCTCGAGAACAGGGATAAGGATGCGCCTGATACTGCGTACGTGCCTGACAATCGATATATACCTGTTTTCTTCTGGAGGCCAACCGTTTTTTCTTGTTCGCGATCCTGGTTAGTGTCTACAACAAAACGCTCGAGTACGTCAAGACATTTGCCAAGTTCAGCACGACCGACTCTGCCAGCGCCGTTCGAGAGTAGGTCTTTTTTTATGTGTGTGTGTGTGTGATGCGTCGGTTGATTTTGGTTGGGCCCCTTTCTGACGAAAAAAAATACTCCATTAAAGGACGCTACGTCGCGAGCCAGCGTTGACGCAGTTCGAGACGGCTCAAATCGCCAACTTGTGTCCAGCGACGGCAGAAGAAGCCAAGAGCGTCATACCAAGGTGAGTTGGCAAACGACGACTATACACACACATCCGCGTAGGCGGACTGACTTGCTTTATTCGCGAAATAGTCTCGTCAAGATCGACGACGATCGATTACAGGCGCTCCTTGACGAGATTCAAACCATGCGCAAGTTCCAGTCATGATCCTAGATCACACTATGTATCTTTTTTTTTCTGGTGATATTGTATCAAATAGTATGTCTAATTCGATTGCCGAGTCTCTCATGTGTGGTGTGGTCGATGATTCCCTGGACGCTTGACGTCCGCACATACTCTCGACGACTATCCTTCCATGTCTTCCAGCGCAGGTTTGCTAATGTTCTCTTCCTCTGATTCGCTCTCCTCTTCAGGTGGCGGAACGTCCTTGAGTTCTTTGACGTTGGTAACATCAAACCGCTTGCTCTCCTTGAAGGGCTTCGGTCGTCTCTTTACGTCTTTCTTGATGACTGCGGTTGCAGGAATGATACCCCTCGGGTTCAAGTATAATAAATCGTTCCCCTCGTAATTGTCCACATATCGAATCCAGGTGTCGAATCTACGTACTCCGTCAATCGATCTCGTGTTGCGCCCCATTTAAGAAAAAAGGCCACGTACATGCCATACCGATCCTCTGTCGTACGCATATCTTCGTAAATGAACTTTTGCTTGAATGCATCGATCGTCTCCCGGTATTGTTCAAAATTGATCGGCGGACGATGGTCGACATGAGAGTCGTCATACTTTTCCCGTTCGTTAATGGTTGTCACCTTTTGGTTGTAGGAATCGAAGATGGGGTATTCGAGAAGTAGCCCCAAGGCGGGCATTTTGGGCACGAGGACCACTCGGGGACCGTAGAGCTTGAAAAGGGTTTAGTAAAATGAATGCCCCGGAAAGTGGTGAGACTCTACTTCGTCGATTATATCGGCGGGGGTTCCGGTCCGGGAGGATAGGACAAGGGCAGACATCATTTTACGCTTTTTTTTTTTCCGAACTACAATTAGAGAATGGTCGTGATAGTCACGGCCCAACTTACGATCTAAACTTTGACTTGAATACACGACATGGGGGTTCGCATACCACACTGGGAGACGTACCTGGTGTAGCATGAAACTTTGTCCATGAAACAGCACACTGACCCATTCCGTATCACCGTAGACTGCGGGGTCCGCGATCTTTCGAAAAATGGTTGAGTGGAAAAAAAGTCTGTAATGTTGGGAAGAACCTTACTTGGATTTTTATCATGTTGCGTTGATTACTACGATCTGAAAAGTCGCGGCCGACTGTAAAGTTGTGGAAGTTGTGGGTGCCCTCAAATTTTTTTGCAGTGGCCCGCAGCTTGTCGACATCTTCCGCGCTGACCCTGCATTGTCGCTTCCGTGCGAGGTCTTCTTCTGGGGTAGAAGAATCCGCACATGGGAAATCCCAGAAGGGATGATGCGGGGTATCACTGGGCACGACTCGTGACGCAGCTGGGGCATGTTGGCCACGCACAAATGCCGAGTTCGGTTTGGGTGGAATTAATAGATAGGAAGGGAAGAAATAAGTATACTTGCGGCTATCGCAAGATCTGTTGATGTTAATGAACACGACGTGCAGAGAGCTTGAGGAGAAGAAAGTCGTACAGTCGTGCACTGAACCCGCGCTGGACTCGAACCTTGGTTGCCGACGTTAGCGTTGGACTCGACTCGCGGGACGGTGCACATACTTTGCCCCATACACGTATTTCCGGTGGGAGTTCTTCGTTAACACGAGCAACCCAGTCCTTGATGCCAGGAATATTGACGATCAACTTCATGGACACGACGTTGCCTGCAGCGTGGACGCCTGCATCTGTTCGAGCGGCGCGTCCGAGATTGACCTGTGAACCGCACTTGGTTTTAGTTTAATAACAGGCGGATGTGGACGGTGAAGCACCTTGGTGGGATCGTCGGCATTGTCGTTGGACACGGCTCCTGCACGAACGAGCGCGTCGAATAAGACACCCTCGATCGTTCTGACATTCGGTTGACTTGGAAAGATCTCAGGGGGACTGTTTTATGTTCACAAAACATCGAGTATCGTACGCACATTTGCATTCCACTGCATCCGGTCCCACAGAAGCCAAGGAGCAACGCTGTCATGCGTTTTGGCAACCTGGGGTGTTTGGGTCCCTCTTCTTCCTCGTTCATGGGCGTTTCCGGGGGCTCGGCATGACGGGGCCCACGACGCCGGCCAACGTTTTTAGTCTGTTTCACCTTTCCTTTTCGCGACTTTGCCCACCCGGCAGGGTTCCGTTTTCCAGCGGGCTTTTCGCGAGTGCTGGATTCGGGCAGAGTGTCATCCCTCTGGATGGCGTCGGGTGATCCCAACTTTTCTTCCTGATCGAGTTTCACTCGTTTGAGGGGTTCAGAGGAGCTGGGATTTAGTCTCTTTATGCCGGGGGGCGTGTCTGTTCTCGTGGACATTATGTTCCTAGGACGCGGCTTTCACGTTCATTAACGACGAGGTACGGGTCGCACGGTGCAGACAGAAGCATACCGGCAATGATTGAGGATGGGTAAACAGGTGATCTCTGCATCTGCGTGGTGAAAACAGACGAAGGTACCTCATTTAGCAGTAAAGTCTGGTAGTGGTACAACGTAAATTACACCATTAGATGTTACGTAGACCAATCACTGTCAACCACTGCTTCCCTCCTTGAACCCACGTCCCTGAGGATATCGAGTCTACGCGTGTCGTGAACAGGAGATGGCGTGCTTTCTCCCAGTAACGGTTAGCGTGACGTGTCTCTGGCAAGAACGCCGTTTTTGTAGCAGAGCTGGCGAGCAAGAGTGTGGTGGATGTGACGACGTTGTCCCCAGACAGACTTGCCACCCAGCTGGGACGAGTGTTGGAGGTTGATGCGGCTGGCGTCGGGTATCTCGACGGGAGCGAGGTAACCAAGGAACAGGGATGCGAGGGAAGAAAGGAGATGAGTGAGCTGCGGGCCGAACGCGGAGGAGAGGAGTCTTTTCCTAATGGGCATTCGGTGGCCGGGATCGGCATGCTGTCATATTTGGGAGAAAATCGGAGCGGGGCAAAGTGAGAGGGATGGCGGGGGGGGGGGGGGGGGGGGGNNNNGGGGGGTGGCACTCAGCGTCGACGGCGGCGAGGGCGATGAGGTCGAGTTTAGTTCGGATGGTGGTAGGATGGCATGCGGTTGATGAGGCCCTGTCTCAGCGTCGCGACGGGTGCACGACGGTAACCAAGGGAGGGGGGGGACTTGCACTCGTCCGAACGGTATAAGTAATTACAGTTGGCTAGACAATAACTTCCCAGCCCTCGCCATGGCCATCAATCAGCGGCCGTTTCAACATCGCCAGTCAAAAATTACGATCGAGTACCATCGTCCCTCCCGAGAGTCCATCCAGGAATACTCTGACCTCCTCAGAGACGCCAACCTCAACGCAGTCACCGCCGCAGTCGCAGCAAACTACCAGGACCCGCCCACATTCCACCCAACAAGACAGGCTCCCCCGCCCCCACCCTCGTTCAGATCAAAGACTCCCATAGATTCATCTTCCCCCCCACCACAAAGAGTCCGCAACTCGCTCCAGAAACCCCCGCCTCGTGCTCGTAAACACTCTCTTTCCTCTTCAACCCCACCCCCTTCTCGTGTCGACCACGACCCGTTTGCCCCGTCCCTCTCCAAATCCTCCCAAATGACCTCTCCTCCACCTCGCCCGTCCCGCGCCAACACCGCAACCCTCAACGACATCTTCCCATCCTCCTCCACCCCCGCCACCAGACGCCTCTCCGTACCCGCTACCGTCACCCCGCTCGACCATCCCTTGTCCCCCGATCCCCAAGACTCATTGCCCTCTCTCGCCTCCGCCGATGTCCTTGCTAGCGCTCCCCCAAGCATCTCTTCCGGTACAAGATCCCGCAGCGGCACCCTGGCCACCAAATCAAAGAAGGGCATGTTGGGCTTCATGTCCGACTTTCTCAACACCTCAAAGCGTCCAGAGATCAGCACCCCCTACGATCCCGTCCATCTCACCCACGTCGGCTTCAATTCCTCCACCGGTGAATTCACCGGTTTGCCAAAAGAATGGCAACAGTTGTTGCAGGAGAGCGGCATCTCCAGATCAGAACAGGAAAAGAACCCCCAGGCCGTCATGGATATCGTCAAGTTCTATCAAGAAGGTCACGGTGACGTTTGGGACAAGATGGGCGCCGTCGAGGCGACGCCCTATCTCCCCAGTCAAAAGGCTCTTGCCGCCGATCCCAACTTGCAGAATTCGGTCCGTACCTGCTTCTTTTTCAATCACCTCTCGCTCACCCTTCTTCCCCCAGCGCCCAGCGCCACCACCCCCCAAGAAACCTACCCCATCACCCATAATCCCATCTCCGCCCACCCCTTCCGCACCCTCCCCCAGCTCTTACCGCCCCGCACCAGCACCACCCACTACCGCGTTGCCTTCCCTCGATCGCTCCACCTCACAGCGTACCCCAGTCCGGACCAGCAAGCCCCAGGATCTCGGCCGTGCAAACACCACCACCAGAACAAGACGGCCCCCTAGCGTTGGGGCCACTCAAGCGCCCCCCCAAACTGGTGCGCCAAAGCCACCTACTAAGCACTCCTCTCGATCATCTCGATCTGATATCACACTTAAAGGCGCACCAGCTCCAAGGGAAAAGGATTCGAGAGCAGCACAGCAAGCACAGCAGCCCAGCCCCGCCGTCGCCAGCTTGGCCAAGACCGCCGGTGTCGCTACTCCCCGACGAAGGGAGAAGAAGGACAAGGACAAGGAGAGCTCCGACGACATCATCCGTCGGTTGCAACAAATATGTACAGATGCCGACCCGACCAAGCTTTACCGAAATTTGGTAAAGATTGGCCAGGGGTGAGTCTATCTACCTTTTTCTCTACCCTACCGACGGTTGACGATGTCTCATCGCAGAGCTTCCGGTGGCGTGTATACTGCCTATCAAGTCGGAACCAACCTGTCAGTGGCGATCAAACAAATGGATCTTGACAAGCAGCCCAAGAAAGATCTGATCATCAACGAAATTCTCGTCATGCGCGCCTCGAGACACCCCAACATCGTCAATTACATCGATTCGTTCCTGCACAAGAACGACCTTTGGGTAGTCATGGAGTATATGGAAGGAGGCTCGCTAACGGATGTCGTCACGGCCAATTTGATGACCGAAGGTCAAATAGCAGCAGTGTCGAGGGAAACAGCACAAGGTCTCGAACACTTGCACCGACATGGCGTCATCCATCGCGACATCAAGAGTGACAATGTTTTACTGAGCATGAACGGCGACATCAAACTGAGTGAGTACTTGCATTGGGTTTCTGCCGTCCCGATGGGTTCATATACCTTGTCCAGCCGACTTTGGTTTCTGTGCCCAAATATCGGACCCTAACAATTCAAAACGTACGACCATGGTCGGTACTCCGTACTGGATGGCACCGGAAGTCGTCACTCGCAAAGAGTATGGTCCAAAAGTGGATATATGGAGTCTGGGGATTATGGCCATAGGCAAGTTTGACCAATAGCTCCATCGTTTGGCCTCCTCAATCCGTTACCAGAGATGATCGAGGGTGAACCTCCGTACCTCAACCAAAACCCATTGAAAGCTTTGTATCTGATCGCAACGAACGGCACGCCTACCATCGCGAACCCGGAGACGCTGTCTCCAGTATTCAAAGACTATTTGGCGAAAGCTTTGGAGGTCGATGCCGAAAAACGGCCCACGGCATCGCAGTTGCTCGACGTGAGTTTATTTCTCGGACACCCCCGTCGTACCATGCTCATACTCAACTCGGCTCAGCATCCGTTCTTCAAACTTTGCGAGCCGCTCCGCACGTTGTCTCCGCTGATCAAGGCTGCTCGCGAAATTGCAAAATCCAAGTAACCAAGTACCTCTGTAACCCTCCGTGCTTCACTACGGGCATTGGTCACCTTCGTCGAATGCCTGGTATGGACGATTCAATCTACTTTGTGACGTTGCGCGCTTCGCCCTTGTCGCTTTTTTCTTTGCAACTACTTTCACACACCACTCTGATACGTTGCATCCGTTTCATTCATCCTTACTCGAAAATACCTACCTATAGCATCATGAAAGCTTCTGGAGTTGCGCCTGTATCCCTCGGGTTCCTCTTCTATATCCTCGACTTTGTAATACCTTTTTACAAGCTGTTCCCTGCCTAGCTTTTTCATGTGACTCGGATAGACTATAGTTTCGAAATGCGCACAGCGAATCGTTTTTTTTCTTGTGGCGTGCGATTCAATCGATAATGAATGTATTTTCCAATAGAAGTAGAAATCAGCGGCTCGACTCGGATAACGATACAAGATGCGTGCAACGTGTTGATAAAAGTCTATTCTAATAATCGGGGCTCCAACCTGGAGTATCATTTCCTTCAATCTGGGCCGAGGAATGTGGAGGGGGGGATCAACGTACCATGGTAGATCGTTGCCAGGTTGACGATATCCGTCGCCTCCGCAATGAGCTCGTTGACCGTATACTCAACGCTGAGTGACTTGTCCAATTTACGAGCCACAGAGTTGAGTGCACGGTCCGCTGCTTCGTTGACGGGAGCGCCCGCCGCGGGATCATGTCCATGACCCAATCCGAACCGTGAGTGTTCCGCAACGACGCCTCCGACGGGCTCGTTGGTGCTGTCTTGAATCTTTTTGATCTTGAGTTCACTCGCGGTCCTGGGGTGGGTGTAAGCCTTGTCGACCAAACGGAATGGAGCTGAACAATAAAAATAGAAATAATAAAGAGATGGACAAACCAGGAGTGGAGGGGATCATGCTTGAAGACTTCGAGCACGGTCATGATGACGTCGGACCGCTCGCGCAGAACGCGCAAAGTTTCTTCCGCACATCGTTGGAATACGCCCTGGGTGCCTGAATAACCCATTCCGTCCACCATGTCGCGCGTCATCCGGAACGGGACACGTTCCGGCACTCGCAACAGCTTTCCCTACCAAAGGACAAAACATGAGGAACTTGGTATGGTGTTTCGACGTGCATGGGGTACCTACTTGATCAAAGGCAATCCCTAAATCGATGTGCACGACCTCCCCTGTCCCATTGTCCATCAGAATGTTGGATACGTGTCGATCCCCTAGGCCCAAAACATGGCCCACAATCGACGTGGTCGCGACGCTCCGAATGTAGTTTAGTCGCATCGCGAACCAAGCGATGGGCGACTTGTGCTTCTCGGTGAAATAGTGCCTCATGACAGGTGCTGTCTTGTCACAAATTTCTTTAAAGTGCGCAACCATCGCTTCCACTCTGCCTTGGTGACGTTCTCGTGTTTGTTTGAGACTAGTGAGAATGTCGGTATGCTTGGGATCGTAGGGACGATACCTTGGGGGAGGAAAAGTGTTAATCAAATCAATATGAATTGATCGCATTTACTCGCCTTGGATGGGCTATCCCTAACCATATCTGGAGTGGGATCGTGTTGCCAACGAACTCTAGAACTCCGGCTTGAGCTGCCAGAGGTAAGGCGGTATATCCGCGAACTTTCAAGTCTCGCTTTTTGGTCTCCCTGTCACATTTAAGGACGACGTTGACTAGGTCAAAAACTTGTTCCATAACAGCGTCTTGTCGTAGGTCGTCGTTTCCGCCTTTAAACTTGGAGACAAAATCAGCTTCCTTGCGAAAAAACTCGCGCTCGCCAGTTGCTCACCAACTGCTTGTATTTTTCACCATTAGAACCGTAACAGGTGCTGATCTTCGGAAGGCTGGCTCCGCCCGCTTTCGTGAAAGTAGGGTCGTAGTGGCTGATCCAGACACAGTGGTCGTACTTCAAGGTAGCATCGATAGCTGGGTGGGATGTGACAACCGGCACCTGAACGTCGCGAAGCCGTCGAATCGTGAGGTTATCCGGTATTTGCAGTAACCCATTGACTTTTTTGATGGCACGGTTGTCCTTGACAGGGTACTTGGCCCATTCGATAGAGGCATCACACACCTGCTCGATCGCTTTAACACGAGTGGAATGTCGTGGATCGCTTAGCAGTCGGTCAAAGATGTCAGATGCGGCGCTGGAACGATCGACATGGGCTTGGGACAATGTTGGCTCGTGACGACTAGATAATCTTCTGCTCGAGGACGACTGCCCGGACCTCTCGGGTCGTATGCAGTAGACTTGGTATAGACTATGGAAGGGGTGTTCTTGACACATTCGGATGACAAGCCCCTGAAGTATTTGTTGACTTGCTGACAGTCCGCTCTGTGAAGGCTGAGAGACACGAGCAGAAAGCTGATGAGAAAGGAAAATAAATTTCCTCGACGGTATCCGAGCGACTGCATCCCTGAACGTATCTTGCAGTCTCCGATCCTCGAAATTCGCAAACCATAGAGAGCAAAAGCGAATAGGCACGTCGTCATCGAAAATGTCCGAGGCGGCAAGGCATCGCGAGTACATGTTGATGGCGAGGTCGAGGAACGTGACTAGCGCCCCATTATGTTGTTTGTAAGCCTCTTCATCCTCTGCTAGAACGGCCTTCGCCTTCTTCTGGTCCTCAAAGAGGAGGTAGTACTCATTTGAGCCTGGTTGAGTTCGACGAAGTTGGCTGTCTCTCTGTTTAATTTCTTGACTCTTGCGATCTACATATGTCTTCCACCGCACGGCATCCGGTGACTTGATGATGACATGGTATTGGTGTTCGGCAAAGAGAGCACATTTATGAAAGACGCTGGCACATGCATTTCCGCGAGTATCGATTTGTTTTTCCACCTCCGTAGCAAGTGCTGTCGCTGCATCAAAGTATTTGTGCTTAATGTCCATCGGCTTTTCCAAGCATGCCTCCGAAATCCAGGATCCCTGACGTGTTGAGATAATGTTAAGAACACTGACATGGTCATGATGGAGCACCCACCAAGCGCGCCATAGAGAGTGCTCGTTCGATACCCAGCTCAGGCTCACTGGAAGCGGTTTGGTTCTGTCGAAGCAGAAGATCCTTCAAGAACTGAACAGCCAATTTTTGCTCGTTTTGAAGCCAAAGGACGTGCGCATATTCTTGAGACACTTCATGAGTGGAGGTGCCCTCAAGACGTCGGGCCTTCACGATGGAGTTTAGTGCCACTTGAAGTTTGTTCGACTTCCGTGCCGCCACGGAAAGACGAACAAGGCAGCGCTTCTCGAGTTCCAGCAGACTATTTCCAAACGGTGTGATCATGTCCCCAATCCGTTCGCGCTCTTCTTTTCGCCTGACAGACCGGATCAAGGTTGCCCTAGTTGCTAGTATTCGTTCGAGACTGCTGAACCTGAACTTGGCTATGAGCGCGTGATTAGCCACTCGGCGTTGAACACTCACTCAAACTCAGGATCAATCTCAACAAGCTGCAACATCGACCGGATCTCTGGGGACTTGGAGCTGAGGCAGTCTTGGATGGGCCGTCGTCTCCATTGTGTGAGTTGATTAAGAGACATGGTGTTCCGCGCTATCTCTCGGATCTCCGTGATGTCTTCATTTCCAAGAGTTCGCAAGCGTTCCATGGCGTCACAGAGGGCAGAACGGATGGCGGCGTCGATTACGTGTGGATCCCTTTCGCGGTAAATGGCACGGAGAGCACGGTAAAGGGAAATGTTGGAATCTTGAGTCTCTCCAGTGTCGGGCAAATCCCAGGTCTCCGTGCGCCATCCCAATTGATAAGACATAGTCGATGAAGCCTCGGCTGGCTGCAATCCTTTCTGCGAGCCCTGTAGAGTGCCAATGGCGAGGCTGTCAAATCCGAATGCGTGGAAAGATTGGAGGAGGCCATCTGCATCAATCGACTCGCGACTACCAGCCTCGATTGCTGCACCATGGAAGCGGAACGCCTTGTCCCACTGGTGTTCGTGATGGAAACGTTTGATCAAGAAATGGTGGAGATCGGTAGTCTTGATGCCATAAAAGCCATCAGGCTCATCGATATGCCCATATATCTCGAACAGCAGATGCTCGATACCATCAGGAGACTCCTTGTTGAGTTGCCCATATTCGAATCCAAGCTCTAGAAACAGTAGCGCGGTGGTATACGATCCGCAACCAACTGCACTCTTCGCTAAGAGGCGGAAGTCGACATCCAACCATTTGTCATGTGCTAGCCAGTCATCGGAATCAACAGGGCGGAAGCTACGCAGGTGAAGAATGACGTCAACTATGGCACGCATACAGGACTGACTAGCGTCCTCAGCAGCCAGTATAGCAGCGAAGTAGTTCGAAAGGTTCTTCCTCGTGGATACAGACAAGGATGCACCGTGCGAGAGCTCCCTTGAAAGCAGAGTGTGAACGAGGATGGGAAGTATTTCTTCCGCAAACTGAACATTATTCGCAATGAGGGGTGTAAGTTGAGCATAGAATTTGTCGTAAGAGTTCAGTATGTCGCTCAGAAGTGTTGAAAGGGAGCAAATCCATCGAGTAAAATCGGTGGATGGGCGTGAGATAGAGTCAAGCTCGGTGATGTCGCCTGCAGGGCGGATCGACAGTACCACTGGGAATTGCTGGAAGAATTCGAGTGGGGCTAGATATTCCGCGGACCAATGGTGGAAAGCTAGAGTCTCCTCGGACGACGCGGAAACTAGTGACTTGAGAGTAGAATAGACAAGATAGGCCTCCGAAGGATTCATTCCATCAAGCATGGCGAGTAAGGTTTGTATGACAGACCGGTGAGGCGAAGGGTTAACCTGCGCTTCTTCCTGGTGACGGATATTCCTTTGGTGTCTAGCGCGCATGGTCTGGGGGAAGGGGTGTTCACTGCCAAAGCCATAGATGTTGCCGGTGTTAGCGACAAGCAGGGAGGCGAACGCATCAATATCGTCCCGCTGTAAGTAGGCCGTCGGGGGAATGTAATCCTTGAGACGCCAGAAATCCGTCATAGCGAACTGTGATTTGCTGTATGCATGTTGCTCAGCCAACTCAAGCAATTTTCGTACAAGCCGGAATTTGTTTGAGGCTATACGATGGTCGCTTAGCGTCGCAGACAGGCTGTCGGCAGTAACATCCTCAACGACGGAGAGGAGGGCTGGTGAGGGTTGATGAGACCATGCCGGCAGAGCCTTCAAAACTTGTGCTTTGATTCTCGAATTTCTGCAAAGCACGAGTGCCTGCTCATCGATCCACAGCGAGAGTTCTTGATTCCGGTTTGGTGCACTGGAAACACCTGAAGGGCCACGGTCATCATCCAGTAGAGTACACACACGGATCAAAATATCGGGGAAACGTTGATCAAGTTGGACCTCCGTTTGATAGAGGGAGAAACCCCACTCGAGATATGATTGTGCGGCTCGAGTGAGATCGGCCTGGGCTAGTAGCGAAGACGACTTTTGGATGAAGGTATGGAGCAGAGTAGGATCCTTAAACTTTTCGCTCAGGACAGCGACCAGGAGGCTGATACCATTCAGCAAGCGAAGTTGTTCGTTGACAAACGGTGTGGAGTGTAACTCTGCGAAAATCTGATGAAGGACATGATACGAGATGGCAGTGACATGTTCCGAGACTGCCGCTGAAGTGCACCACTGCAAAGACCGCAAGATGGTGCTAGTGCCGAAGCGGGGTAGGTTCGGGGGATGAAATCTGAAGTCGTTCAGGCGGCGATATTTATTCAGTGAGATAAACGTCCGAGCAGCTTCTCGCAAGCCATGAGCACGCAGACCTTCAACGATCGCGCCGTCATCTGAAAAATCTTGGTCGCCAAAGGAGCGGATCACAGACGCCGCGATGCCTGCTGCGTTTTGCCGAACGCATTGCGTAAAACCTCCGAGGGGTTGAAGGTCGATGCCTTTGGACTGAAAAAGTTCCTCAAGGCGAGTCACGAGTGTGGAGTGGCTAACGTGGGTTGTGTCAACGAGTGAAACAAGCTGCAACCCAATGAGGTCTCCGATGCAGGCTCGAAGACCTTCTGCCATGCTTTTTTGGGCGGCTGAACAGTGGTTAACGAATAATTGTTGACCGTGTGCAACAGCTTCTTTGCTCCCTCCTCCCTCCATCAGATTAGCGGGTGTGAATAAGCGAAATGCTGCCTCCGCGCATTCTCTTCTGTTCGCATAGCCAAGTAAATTCGGTGGGAGTCGCAGGATGTCGAGGAAATTCTGTCGAATCGATAAAGCAATTTGGGAAGCGTAAGCCTCAAAGAGTTCGCTGGGTTTGGATAGTCCAAGACGCTCGGAAACGCCACGCAGCACCACCTGGATATGGCTGGAATACAACGGGCTGTGGAAGGCTGCTTCCAGAAGGTGCCAATAAGGTCCTCGTCTCACGTACGAACTGGCGATCATGATGTTCCCCAGGCAGAGTGTCCTGGTGAGTATGCACTCATACCTGACAAATTTAGTTAGGCTTACAATGATTAAGGAGAGAAGGCCGTACTGTGCCAGATCCCTGGGTAATGAATCGCGAACTAGTTGATAGAAACCGTCTAGATTCTCATAGTCGTGGATGAGTTCGTCATGGTCGACAGCAAACAAGCTTGCGCTGAGAACTGCAGCACGGAAACGAACGCGAATATCTTGGTCGAGGTTTAGTGCCAACAAGGTGCTCAGGGGACGCTTAATTTCGACGTCATGATAGTCGACGGGCCAGAATGTCTGCGACGGATCTTCTGCGAGATATCCTGTTAAAAAGCGAACGACCAAATCACGTATCTTCCAAAAAGTCGTCTTCTTCTTGGTCTCCGCCGCCTCCATCATATTGGATATCCATCCACAAAGAACCTGCACGTGGTCACCAATGGCAGATGTGGCAGCTTCTCTTTCCATCCAAATGTGTAAAGATGACTTCAGCAAGTCGACGACCAGAAAATGGAACTGATCGTTGATAGCGTGAGAGTATCTCCGAAGGAGATCAGCACATTTAACCAGTAAGTTGTCCAAGACGTCAAGGCTGAGGGTGAGAAGTCTCCTGCGCACGACAGTTAAAAGCGGGGGTCCAAGCAGCAGGAGCTTTTCCCCGGGACACTCTACCACTAATTTGATGAGCTCCTTGTCACGTGGCGTTTGCCCGGTCGGACATTGCAACACAGGAACGGAAGCAAGGAAGACGACACATATTTCCGCTAAGTTGCGTGTTGCAAGAGCCACCGGTGATGCTCGTTCTTCTTGTGGTGTAGTGCTTCGAGTGGTTCTGATCGGACCAAATCCATCATGCTCTATTGCTCCAGGATCTTGCCTGTCAGTTGACTGATCGGTGAGGATGCTAAGCAGTTGTCTAAGTTTCTTCGCAATCGTGCCAAAGGCGTTCTGAACCTGAGGGCAAAACAACATTGGTAGGGACCGGACAAAAAGGAAAATACGTACATCTGCGTTCTCCCAAAGAAGTTGCAGATACCGACGACGGCTATGAGATCGAACGTGGCTCGAAATACGCATCTGTGAGCTGCGGAGAATATGGGATTTGATCCCAGACTCCACACCAGGTTCAATCAACGCTGCCCATCGGTCATCGATGTCGTCTTGATCTGCATCGACGACCAGGGGTTCCAGAGCCTTTAGAATTAAGAGTCTCTCTTCCGGTGTCCACTTCGCGTTCGTTACGAATGGAGCAAGAAGTACAACGACCTTTCCAGCTGATTGGATGACTCGCCTATTGCTATGCGTTCCATTCAGGGAAAGGAGGGACTCGTACATAAGAGCGGTGATAGCTGCATCGAAGGACTGCCGGACTTTCTCAGCAGTAGGGTGGACCTCGTTGGCTCTCGCCGTCTCCCATTCAGATATTAAGGATTCCATAGCCTTGATTAGGAACGCTGAAACTCTCCTCTCGCGACCTCTGGGAGGAACCAGTTCTTGATCTGCTTTGGTCGTCGGCGACGGGATCTCTTGGGCGACTCCTGTACTTGCCAACGAGCTTCCATGTCGACCAAGCATGGGAAGCCGTGCATATAGTACGTAATCCCGTATGATCCTTGTTTTATGATGCTCCTCCATGACATTTACAATGTCGCAGTCCGGAAGTGCCATGCAGCAGATCGGCTCACTGCGTCGTGAACATCCGCACACGCTCTCCAAAAGATCCAGGAAATCGCTGATAGTATGTGGTGGCATACGAAATCGACCGCTGACATCCTTCGCTGAGGTGCCAACCCGCCAGTTGTCAAGAAGCCAGCTCAACACCTTCTCCTCTAGCTGCATGCGATATAGTCTGACATCTTGGCTAGCCACCCTCAAACACTGAGCGAGGAACATACAAACGGCGTCGTAGGGAAAACTCGGCCCCTGCAGATCAAGATCTTTCGCAAGTGACTCGATTTCCGCAAGGACGCGCTGAGGTGTGAGAAGATACCTCGAGTAACCCACGAGAGTGTGCGCAGCGTGGCAGGCTGCCCGGCACACTACTGGCACGTTTGCACGACGCATGGCATGTGTCCATATGGGATCCCAGGTAGCAGGTCCGCGCAGACGGAAGTTTGCCGTAAAGGTATCATCGGAAGATGAGACTGAGGACGGCTGCATGCCGTCACAATGGGCTATGGCTGCTAGGCAGAGAAAGGCCCACGACTGGATGAGTACCTCATCTACCGAAACGAACTGTAGCACAGTAGCGATCACATCGTTTTGAAGGGAGTTATGAAGTCGATTCCAGTGTCGATCGATAAAGAAAAGTAGAATTTGCAGATGATAGAGCCTCACGCTCATCATGGATGTGGCTCGTAAGGAATAGAGAAGGCTCGATATAGGGTCTTCCTGTTTGGTTCGCTTCCCTTTGAAGGTGCCTCGCTCGGGAGAGCCTGTATGCACGGACTCGGAATGTTCAAACAGCTGTAAGTGTCATCTTCAGTTACGTCTCTTGACCAGGAAATGAGTCCATTACTTTCTCGGCACAATCAGCTTGCAATTCTAACAATGCCCACGCCAGTGCCTGGCTCACGTCGAAGTTCCATCCTGCTCGGAAAGTCTGGGCGACGAATATCTCTCGCTCGTCAGCCTCACCAGCGCTCACTTGCAGCCTGAGTGAGTCGATCGAGAGTGCTTCGATACCCCATCTGCTTTCCGCTTCACTGATGAGAAGTGTCCAGAGCCTCTGAACGCTGTCTGCCCAACCATGGCTCGGCGCGTCACGAGTTGCCGTCAGGAAGGGGAAGAGAGTCTTGAGAATACCCACTAAGCTCTCCTTTATCCGCTTGTTCTTGTTGCCCCATAATCCAACCAGCGCATCCCAGGCACCACAGGCGAAATCATCAACCTCCTGTCTGCAATTCAGGGCCACTTGAGAGAGGAACGGCTGCAATGCAAGAAGGTAGTCGTGGTGTAGGGAAGTATCTGTGGGGTAACGCTCCAAGAAACGTTTCATACGCCAGAATAGTGACGGTGTGATAGGCACCAGGATGTAATTCTTAGGAAAGCTGTCTGGATTCCCAGGGTCTGGTCTCTCCACCTCGGCCAGGAATGGTGCAGTAGAACGACGGAACAAGAGGGCCAAGAGGGACGCACATTCAATCTGCTCGAGAGACACAGGATGACGAGGTGCATGGCGATCAGAGGGGTTGTCGGTAATTGTTCCCGGCACAGGTGTGGAACTGTGCTCCCTTCGTGGTCTTTTCCGCGCCAGAGTGGATCGACCAGTGGGTGGAAGGCTACCATCCTCTGACGGCAGGGAGTCACTTTGGTACATAGAGTCGTCGGCCGGGACAGAGCTTGCTATTTGGTCCTTTGCCTGTACAAGGTCATCTTCTATGGGATCATCCAGGATGATATTGAAGCTGATCTCCACGAGCTTGAGCCAGACATCGACGTTGGTATGGTCCATGTGAGGAGTCCAGGTGAGTAGGACTTTGATTGTTTTAATGTAATCCAAGGCTACGGGAGTGAACAATTGACCACGATGGACGAGCATTTGAGTAAGATGATCAAGGAGAGGTGTTAGTGCTTTTTTGCTGAGACAGTGAACACTCCGCTCGACCAACCAGCGCACGGCGGCTGCGGCTTCCGTGAGCCTGCGCTGTGCAGCTGTACCAGCTGTACTTGACTTTCCGCTTTTCTTGACGGCGTCGACTTTCTCGATCTTGACCGCCGTGAACAAGGCTTGGTAGAGGACCAGCCAACCGCGAGCGTCTTCGATGCTGTATACTGCATCCTCACGAGAGAAGGCGGAGCGGAGTAAAGCGATTCCCTCCTGGCGCTCCTTTACTTTCTCGCTTTTGAGACGGTCGATAACCGTCTTCAGGTTGGACATTAGAGGGAGAATGGAGCATTAATTCAAGAACGAGACGCGACTGTGGCAACTCAGGAGGGACAAGTTTGTGTTTGTTTGGTTCACGAGTATATAAACCTGACGTTCCACTTTCTTATACCATGGCTTCTTTCTGCCCGGACAGTGAAGCTATGTCCCCACCCTGTACCGGTTCTGGTGAAAAGCCAATATTGACCGTCATGTCCTCGTCTGATCGGCATGGAAATGGGCAGCTGAGAAGTGCAGATCTTATACCCCAGAGTATCTAGCATGGTTTTTGTTCTGTCCTACAAACTAGTAATGCCCTTGTAATAAATTTGCGATATGACTTATCACGTGACCGCGATGTAAGGGATACGCGACCGCGTCGACACGTTAAGTACCACTGCTACCCAGTTACTTTATCACTGCAACCATCATCGCTGACCGCCCTTGCTGCTCTGTCAAGTCATCTGCTGTCTGGCAATGTCTGGCCCTAAAACAGCGCTTTCGGGTCTTCGAACTGTCAAGCGAGATTGGTCTACGAGCTCGAAGACTGATTCAGATGCCTCCCAAACGCTTCTTGATTCACGGGCGCAACGTATCAGGGACATTCAAACTGGTCTGGATGGACGAGAGCAAACTAGCCTTCCTTCTATACCCCTGCAAAGCTACGCCAACGTTACCACGGCAGACATAGCCAGCGGTAGCAAACGACCTCTTTCAGCGTCTGCTCATGAGCCGACTGCGAAGAAACGAGTCTTGCCTGCCACTTGGGAGAAAGATGTATACACCAGTTCATCCAACTTCACCACAACCGCGCGCATATCCCCAGCCGCTGGACCAGCCATCAAGACAAAGTCCACCGGCGTTTCTGCAACGGTGGTTGCCACTCCGCCAACCCACCCAGCAGGTATCTGTCTTAGCCAAGAGCAAAAACAGATTCTTCGACTTGTTGAGCTTGAAAACAGTTTATTCTATACAGGAAGTGCTGGTATGTCATGAGATAACTTCATTCTTGTGCATATATACATCTGACTGTGCAGGTACTGGAAAGTCTGTTCTTTTACGGGAGATTATCCGCACCCTCCGGAAAAAACATGCCAAAGCTCCCGACGCAGTGGCAATCACTGCCTCCACAGGTGTGCTCACATTCAAATGCTTCTAATTGACTGATTGTAAGGCTGAGTGGCGCGTTGCAGGCATTGCCGCATGTAATATCGGAGGCGTGACCATTCACTCATTTGCGGGGATTGGCCTCGGAGAGGGTACCGTTGACGATCTCGTTTCAAAGATCCGGAGGAACAAAAAGGCCGCCTCGCGGTGGGCTCGTACCAGAGTACTTATCGTTGACGAAGGTGAATGCCGCGAGATTTGAAGCATTCCCGCTATTCAACAGGCCCCAGTTTCCATGGTAGACGGTGATTTGTTTGACAAGCTGGCGAAAATTGCTAGTATGCTTCGCCACTCCAAGGATCCGTTTGGAGGAATCCAAGTACATTCATTCTTCCTCTCTTGGCTCTACCCTCATGGAAAATGGATAGGTCGTTGTCACCGGTGATTTCTTCCAGCTTCCCCCTGTGACCAAAGGGACAGCGCAAGTGAAGTTCGCTTTCGAAGCGGAGCTGTGGAGCCAAACGATCAAACACACGTTTAATCTCACAAAGGTTTTCCGGCAAAAAGATCAAGGTCAGCGTTTGTTGATAAAGGATCCGGCACACGCACTCAACTTGTACAGAATTTGTTGATATGCTTAACGAGATGAGGTTTGGGCGGTTAACGCAACGCTCTATCTCGAAGTTCAGATCACTCGCTCGCGAAATTCAATACGGGGACGGCCTTGGACCAACAGAATTGTAAGTACAATTTCTTTACTAAGTATGTTGCTTATCGTATGCTGTAGATTTCCACGCAGAGAGGACGTCGACAGATCGAACCAAGGTCGAATGTCAATCCTCAACACGGAAGGGAAAGATTTCATTGCCAGTGATGCCGGAACAATCACCGATCTTGCTCAGAGAGAAAAAATGCTCTCAAATTTTATGGCCCCTAGGAAGCTCACTCTGCGTGTTGGTGCCCAGGTGATGCTTATCAAGAACATGGACGAATCACTCGTAAATGGAAGCATGGGCCAAGTGTTACGGTTTGTGAACCCCTCGTTATATCAAACGGACTATGACGACGTTGATGGAAATGGGCGGCCCAAGTCGGAGAGAAAAAAAACCTCAACGAATGATATGCAGGTTCCTGTTGTGGAGTTCTTGCTATCGAACAAGATGAGGCGAGAAGTTGTGGTTACGCCTGAAAACTGGAAGGTTGAGCTCCCCAGTGGCGAAATACAGGTCTCAAGAACACAGGTGGGAGTATAATATCTTTCAATACTTGCTGAACCTGTTTCCTGACCGACTGTCAGCTCCCTTTAATTCTTGCATGGGCTATGAGTATCCACAAGTCTCAGGGGCAAACGTTAGAACGGGTCAAAGTTGACCTGGGCAGGGTGTTTGAAAAAGGTAGGTTCATCATTGAATGTGTTTACCCCCATACCGACGAGTTTCTAGGTCAAGCATATGTAGCTCTATCCCGTGCGACTTCCTTGGATGGACTTCAAGTCCTCAATTTTGACGCAAAGAAGGTATCACGGAGTATGCACTCCTGTCAATCCCACCACTCACTTGCTCTGCTAGGTACAAAGCCATCCCAAGGTTGTAGAGTGGAGCAGAACGTTGCAGACTGTTTCGGACCAGTGATGCGTCCGTGCGCTGCTATTTACCGCCCAGTCGACTTCTAACCAGCTTGCCATGAATGTTGCGCTCTGGCATATTATATAGTAGCTGTTGCCTAGTCTATAGTAGTTTCTTTTTTGACCGCGAAGGGTCAATACGTCAATGGTCAAATTCGTAAACAGTGACAAGTTTTGACCCTGGACTACCATCCATTCAACTGGTGAGTACTTGAATCCCAGTGAACCGCGTCGAATGCATACCCTGCCAACAAGTAGTCATATGGTGGCAATCATGAGCACACCGCCGTTCGTCGACGGATGGCGACGACGATCCCGCTGGGTGCAAGCATTTACGACAAAGAAGCAAACGGATCAAGAATTTCGGCTTTTGTTGTATTCCGCCACAATGCCAACAGCAAAGTTTTCGCAATGGTGACCGGGATCAGAGGTGCGACAGCGAATATTTTGACTGCCATATTGCCAGAGAAAAGGAACCAAACGCGCAGGGTAACGTGCGCTAATTGTGAGCATGCTTAGCTTCTACCATTTTTCCCGGGAAAGAGGACATACAATATCGGAGTGTGCTAGTGGGAAGAACGAAAACGGGCATCCTGACCATTAACATTGTGTTGGACCACAATTGTTATGTTCAACACACATGATATCGATTGATGCAACGACTAACGGCTGACGAGGTTGTGTCCTGGCGGTGAACATCTTGAAACCTGGCACAAGCTCGGAGGTAGAGCAATTCACCATTCGAATGGTCAAATTCGGGCATTTGACTAACCTGTTGTTGAAACTTGAAACTAGACAAGTAAATCACCAGACGAGCACGTTGTCAAATTGGTAGCCAAGTAGTACCCGGCCCGGCGTATTACCGGCAAGTTACCTGAGCGTCTACTACATACACGCTTTGCATGTGAATCATCACATATGCAGTCTCAGATGATCAGGCTCAGATCCTCGTCGTGCAGTTTTCGACTCGCTCACCGTTCCATGTCGAATTTTCGTCCACAGAACTGGAAGACACTCGCCCCTCCCATCCCGAACTTTGCTCACCAGCCCTCCACCCTCCCGTCCCTCCCTGTCCCTCATCTTCCTGCTACTCTTCAAAGACTCAAGGATTCCTTGCGTCCACTCGTCCGTTCCCCCCAAGAGTTCGCCTCCGTATGTCACAAGATTGACGACTTTGCACGCCCCGACGGCCCCGGCCCCATCCTTCAGCAGCTACTCCTCCAGCGCAAGAACGAGAGAGACCATTGGTTGGAGGAGTGGTGGGACGACTTGGCCTATCTTGCTTACAGAGACTCCGTCAGCTCCTAGCTCTCACTTTCATTGCTTCCCCCCTCTCACATTCATCCTTTAGGTCGTGGTCAATGTATCGTACTATTGTAAGCATACCTTACCACCCCCTGGCTCTCGTCATCACTCCCTTCCTTTATAGATGGTTTCGAACCTCAGCCTGCACATCTTCCCCAGACACCCGCCGCTCGTGCCGCTGCCATCACTCGCGGCGCCATGTTGTTCAGACAGAATCTCCGTTCAGGTCAATTATCCCCTGACGCGATCAAAGACGCCCAACTTTGCATGGATACCTATCGGTCTGTCTGCCATAACGCTTGTCTTACCTCCTCACTTACACTTGACTCAACCCGTAGTTGGATGTTCGACTGTTGCCGTGTCCCAGACGCACAAGGCATCGACTGGAGCGTCTCTTACGCTGCTAGCCCAAATCCACACGACGATCTCGGGCACGTCATCGTCATGCGCAGGAATCGCTTTTGGAAGATCAAGGCCGAAGTTGGCGGTAAGGTGGTCGGCATGGGTAATTTAATTAGGTGCGGTTTGTCTTCTAGAGGTGACCTTAGCTACGTCGGGACAGGTTCTCAAATCCACGGCAAGATCATCTCTTGCAAAGTTTTAATATTCTTCATCTCTCCGTTCCCCGACGATAATACTCACATTTGCACTACAGCCAATTTAAATACATATATGACCACAGTACGGATGAATACCCCGCAATCGGCGTCTTGACCGCTCACAATAGAGATAAATGGGCAGAGGTGCGTGTTCTACAACATTTTTTTTATCTCGCTAGCAATCATCATCATGTTTTCGAGCCTTGTGGAATCTAACGCGAATCTAGGATTTCGCACTTCTGTCCTCTATTCCCCGGAACGCAGCTCTCTTTCGCGAGATTCATTCATCAGCTTTTGTGGTGTCTTTAGATGACTCAACACCACCTCCAGAGAACGACGTAGATGTTTCGAGGGCCCTGTGGCATGGAACACTCGCGGTGAGTATCGTTTGGTGGCTGAAGACACCTTATCCTCCTCCGCCTCAACGATTACTCATACCATTGCCTTGCTACGCATAGTCGCCTACGAATCCAACCGGCGTCTCGCGAGCCCTTTCCTCGCGCTACGTCGATAAACCCCTCCAATTTGTTGTGTTTGATAACAGTGTCGCAGGATTGATGGGGGAACATAGTGTCATGGATGGGACGCCCACCATCCGCGTGTGCGACGAGCTACTGGCATTCGTGGCAGATCCCAAGTCAGATTTCCAGTTATCGCCTTCAGCCTCCATCGTTGCAAAACCGGAACCTCTAGGCTTCGACTTGACATCCATCCCTGAAATTCATGCAGCAATATCAAAAGCTCAACAGTTCCAGCATGATCTTGCTTCTTCGCAGTCTCTTGCTTTCCTCAGGACGAACTACGGCAAAGCTGCGATCAAGTCATTCGGCGTGGGTCCTGACGGATGGGCTCAGATGGTTGTGCAGGTTGCATACGCACGACTCTCGGAACGATTTGGTGGCGAAAACGGGCGAGTCACACCATGGCCTGTGGGTACGTACGAGGCTGCCACGACTAGGAAGTTCTACAAGGGACGCACGGAAACCATTAGGGTGGTAAGTAATGAATGTGTTGCGTTCGTGCGGGCAATGTTGGGACAGTCTGGTGAGTTGCGACAAAGTTTCTGGGTGCGCGACGAGCCTGACGGCGTTCGGTGGTTGATAATCGACGTAGCGACGAGGGACGAGAAAGTGCAATTGTTGAGAAACGCAGTTAAGAAACATACGCAACTTGCCCAAGAAGCCGCAGTGGGCGAGGGTGTGGACAGACACATGTTAGGTTCGTTGCGCAGCTCTCGTTCAGTACGTCAGTTTAATTATGTCTCGTTCACCAGGTCTTCGCCTCTCCAAACCATCCTCCTTGCCTGCACCAGCATTGTTTACAGACCCGCTCTACACCCGCTCCTCACACTGGACACTATCTACCAGTGCAGTTTTCAGTAGCCACCTCAGGGAATATGGATGGGGTGAAGTTGTCCCTGATGGGTTCGGAGTCGCTTACATGACCGGATTTGATGGTATGTCTACCTTCTTGTTTCACTTTTTGACGAAAGGAAAGGATATTCACGTGAGGGTGTCCTTGACTACAGATTACCTACAGTTCACAATCACTTCGCGCGCCGAGATGCCCAACGCAGAATTCACAGAGGAGATCAAGAAAGCGGCCGAGGAGCTCTACGAACTATTCGCTGGCTCTAGCCCTGCGCCTAACCCGTGTAGTAGCCACGGCGAAGGGTTGAACTTCAACGCGAAGCTTTAATGGCGTTGTAATCCAGAATTTATCATCTGGTGTCAGGCTGTCGCTTCCATACGAAAGTTTGTTGACACACTTGGGTGCTTTCGTCGGCCAAAAGAATTGCACAAGGTTGATAACAGGTAAACGATGACGCAAGGTCAGATTCCACATGACAATATGAACGAACCACAACGTTGGAAAGTTTGATCAATCGTTGCTATAAAATTCACTCAACTTCCAGACGTTGAATCATACAAACAGCAACTGTAATGAAGCATAACGGTGCTCTGATACAGGACCTTACACTTGAAGATGTGCCATTACAGTAAAACAGACAGGAGAAAAAGTGAGGAACAATGAAATGAACAACACGGCGAACGAGAATTTTCCGCACAAGTATATTTACTCATCATCTTCGTCCTCTTCGACCACAACCTTGGATTTCTTCGCCCGGGATGATGTAGCTCTCGGCTTCTTGGCAGTGGTAGCCTGCTTCGTTGACGCAGGACGCTACGACGCATCAGACCATGAAAAGGGGTATTTACAATGCACAAACCTTTCTCTTCTTGGCGGCAGACTCGTCCACATCGTCATCCCCTTCATCATGTTCCACCTCGGCCAGTTCCTCCGCAAAATCCTCGCCCGAAGCTTCGGACTCGTCCTAACGGTGGAAAATCAGATTCAGTATAACAATTATTTTCGTGAATTAATGGTATCTGACCTTGGCAGCTTTTCTCTTCGCGGAGCTTCTTTGAACAACAGCTTGCCGTCGAGTGGTCGCTTTTGGTTTCTCTGCACCTTCCTCTCCCTCACGTTTCTGGAAAGATAGGTAAAGACAACACTCAGTAGATGAGTTACGGTGCGAACCTTCGCACGGGACTTCTTAGCAGGGGCACTCTTGGGTTTTTCCTCGGTATCCTCAGCCTCGTCTTCAGCTTCCTCGTCAGTCCTCTTTGGTTTGGTTGCACGTTTCCTCTTTGGCTTTTCTTCTTCGTCCCCTTCAACTTCAGCCTTTTTCTTGGCGGGGGCACGCTTCTTCTTGGGCTTCTCCTCGTCGTCCTCTCCGTTAGCGGCGTCAGCTGGCTTTCGTGCAGTCGGGGGAATGTCTTCGTCAGCGACTCGTCCGTCCACCCATGCACTTCGCACACGCTCTTGGTCTTCCTCCCTGAGGTCCTCGAACCCGTCGAGGTCATCGGGACCGGAAAACTTGGCCTTCATATTGGTTATGATCCTTGGAGTAGTGCATCCCCAGTGACGCCACACACTACAAAAACAACAAGGAAATGTCGTAGGTCAGAATGAGCGGTAGGAAGGGACAGGAACGTACAAGTTGGTATTACCCCTGAAGTCGACGACGGAGCCGACCCGCAAGGTACCTTTGAGTATGGGCGTTCCTAGAAATCTCATGTATCTCGACTTCATACTTGCATTAGACATTTTCTCACCTGCACAAGGCTTGGCACCTTGGTGAGAAGAAAAATAAGCATTGGGCGTGATCGTGATGGCACGGGGTCGAGTTCAACACACCTTTGCATTTTGCACGAGCAGAGCTCGCGTATTCGAGGCGATAACCACTCTTTTTAGTCGCTCCCTCGTTGTCAGACATCAGTCAGAGATGCGGTTGGGTTTGGGATGGAGGGGTGGATGAAAGGAGAACAGATGGGAGTGGTTCATCTCGACGCGATGTGGTTTTGTTGAACCACCCTGTGCCTTCAAAGTCCGACCCTGTGTTACCTTACAGCGCACGGACCTCTTTTTATTGTGCGCGCTCATGCGCTGGTCGAATTTCTTACGGGTTTCTGGAGATCATGGTCGGAAGTAAGTCACAACATCGGGCCTGGTTTATTTGTCCAAACAACGGTAGGGGAGTTCAGTACGTGCGCTGCCAGTACCTGAGGCAGCACGACCTCAGACTAGTACCTTCCTCGCTCCACCACAAAAGCCACAGCTACAGCGCCAATCGACCATTCAATCTAATGCTACTAGTACATGTGTTGTGTCTGAGCAAAACAAGCATAAAAATGTATTGGGGATCCCGGCGAGTCACAAGGGCTATATCTGAGTTCCACCCACATTCATGAAATCGTATCTGTGCATTCCACCCCCAGAATCGCCGCTGGGAAAGAATGAGATGCATGCCATCGCGCAAAAGATTGATACGTACATGATAAGTGGGAGCTCCCCGTTCTGGCAGTCTCCAACAGAAAAGTGGCCAACGTCAAAGTCCGTCCTCCCGACGACCGCACCTTGAATCTCATCCGTGCTTCCTAAAGCTGGCTCCCACAACCGTACGCAGCCTTGTCAAGGAGTTAGTCCCAACTAATATGGCCAATCTATTGAACAGGTGACCTACCATCCTCACCCCCACTCACAACTCCGATCCTGTCCCTACCTTGTATCCAATTGACTGCGACAACCCCAAACCCTCCTGGGGTATCTGAATCGTGGTGCTCGAACCGGCAGAGTGGCCCACGCGATAGCGCACGTACATCGTAAAGGTGCAGTGCGTTGTCATTCCGCGCGACAGCGAGGAGACGTCCATCAGGTGAAAATGAAGCTTGATTCACCTCTTCTTCGCCAATGTGTGGTCGTACTTGGAACTTCTCGAGCTCCTCCGTCTCGTAGGCTTCCTTTTCTTTGCGGCGAACATCGTAGAGGCGAACGGGGTGTACGCCATTTTTGCCCCACGTGAACAAAACCAGCGTCGTCCCATCCGGACTTAAGGCAATAGCATCCCCAGATTCCGTGGCATCAAACTGAACTGCCTGAACCCCTCTGCGAGTATCGAAAGCATGATGGAAGCCGGTGTAATCATTTTCAACCGTTGGTTCGGAAGACGAGAATAATAGGTGTTTCGAAGGCCCCTCTCCCCAGAGAGTAGAGCCAGCAGCGTGACTGGATCCTCTCGGTGCCACATAGAGCTTTTTGAATGGCAAATCTGCATCTATCATATCCTCGAAGAGGTCCTGAGGATACAGCCGAACGGTACTGCAAAATATCTGTTGAGATGTGAATAGCTAAAACATGCAACGCTACATACCCATTATGACAGGTAATAGCCAGTGCCGAACCATCAGGGGCATACAATAAGTCTTGCGGTCTGGAATCAAATGTGACTGTATTCGAGTGAGGAAAGCACGCGAATGAGAACGAACGTGATCGGCAGCACAGTACACTCACTCTGACGGATCGCGTCCAAACCCCTGCGCTCGTCATTATCATCGTGGTCAAGTATCTCCCACGTTTGAACGACGAGGTCGCAGCCCGATGACAGAAATTGCCTTGGGCTGTATGATGCTATGAGGTACCCACAGACACGAATTGTTGCATGAAACTCACTTGAAAGGATTAAACGCAATATCGAGCACAGAATAGTACTTCACTACTGAACCTGCGATGGTTCAGTAATCTTGGTAGATTCCTTGGGAACTCGAAGAGGAAGACTGCTCACCGCGAGATGTATCGCGCGAGAGACAATGCGTCGGTGGCCTATGTACTACATAGTTCAGAGATCTCAGTGAAGTGCACCGTGGAGTATTATAGGACCTTACTTCGGCCGCGGTGGTAGACGACCAATGAGCCCGGTTTGTTTTCTGGAGGAGGAGGCCGATCTTCGATTTAAGGGGGCACTATTAAGTCTGTGACTTGGATGATTTTATTTGGTACTGACCATCATCACCGGACTCGTCCAAACCATCTTCCGCCATGGCGCAAAGCACCACACTACCTTGTGCCTGAATGATTTTATTGACCGCTATGTGACCGAGGTTAGTCGGACACCCAAGCTCAATTATGTGTGCGACACTTGCGTCCAGACGTTAGGTGGGGGTACTTTTCAGTTAACTCGAGCTTGGTATATCCTTTTTCGTAATGAAGATTGGGTGGACGACGAGGGAAGAGGCGCTCTTGTCTCCAGGCATGATAAAATGGTTTTGGAAACCTGGTGATACCGTAGTTCCCAGACATCTAGTATGCAATGCATAAGACGAAATCGACTGGGAAGTGCTGTGCTCACTGTTCCCCATGTGCCCACCCAATCGAATGGAAGACGGCTATAATCGATGGGAGGCTCTCTTCGGGGAAGATGAAAAGGAGGTAGGGGTTGTGGTTCGGACAGATTTCTATCCGACTCGTGCATTGGTGTCAAATCTTCTGCCTTGTTTCTTTCCGGTAGGGGAACCCACTGTACCGAAACAGGTCCATGAGCGCTCTGACTTGAAAACCACGATACGCCACATTACATTTGCCTCGTTTGAAATATCCAGCGAGGCCAGGACATCTAAACAGTCATTGTCATCACCATCCGAATGACTCCAATCAGACGGGCTGGGTGAATGGAGGGAGAATTCGGCCTCCAGTCTTGGTGTGTCCACGGGGTCGCCATTTCTGCCATCTGTGTCAAATGGTGATCCAGCATGTTCGTCCACTTTTTGTCTCTGGGATGCAATGCGTATGGTTGACCATGGAGACAAGTTGCATGACACACCTTGAAGGGCGAGATTTCGGGCTCGCTGTCAGACGAGATCTCGATAACTTCTATGATGGGATCCTTGCGCTTCAATTCATTATGATGATTGTTTACTGCATCCATAGCCATTTTCATGGCGTCAGTTGCGCGCTTCTTGGATGGACGAGCGTCATTCAATGCTCTCCGCGCTGCCAATTCCTTTGATGGTGTGTCAGACTTACTCAGTTGCGATGCTGAACTAGACAGACCAATTGTGTGATATGTTGGAGCTCGGTACACTGATCTCTTGCTGACAGAGGACGCGGACTAGTACGTGAATGTCTGCTGAGTTACCACGTCCGTGAGCGTGATGGCGGTTCAGAAGATCGTGAAGGGTTGATAAAGGACGTGACGGATGGATACTCACGATTTGCGTTGTGGGAGAGATGACGGGACGGGAGGGTCGTCGTTGTCTGAATCGAGGAGGGAGATGGTGACTGGGTCGCGCAAGCGTTTCCTGTGAGGTGGGGAAGAGGGAGAATGTATGCGAAAGCCAGTGCAAAATATGTCCAAATCGTCGACGTCAATCACCTCGCGCTTGATGGGCAGCGGCATATCGAGTCCAACTTCTCGTCAAAATGCGCTAGTTAGGGGGAGGTGGGAAAACACTCATCCGTCACGTGCCACCCCTTACTCGCCCGTTTTTTCTTCCGCTGCAGTCATCCATGGGTCAATCCCTCTCCTCCTCCTCCTCCTCCCCATCGGCGTCGGCGGGCTGTCCGATGCATCGGTCAGACCCGCCACCACCTTCTTCGGCCTGCCCAATCCAACACACATCGTCATCCAACCTCGGCCGGTGTCCTATTGACCACTTGTCGGCACCACTCAACCCACTCAATCAGATGCCCTCCCTTCCCCAAACACCACTGGACGACTCTGACCAGCTCCCGACGGAACGCAGCCTCTCCTCAATACCGCGCCCTGTCGACGCTGGGAGGAAAGAGACATGGGAATATCCTTCACCCCAGCAGTTCTATAATGCGCTGGTTAGAAAGGGATGGGAGACGCCTGTAGAGCACGTAGAGACAATGGTCGAGATTCACAACTTCCTGAATGAGCGTGCTTGGGGTGAAGTGCTAAAGTGGGAGAAACGCGTCGCTCTGTAGGAAACGTTTCTCGGTTCTTCGGGTAACGCGACTGATAAAATGACCGTCAGGCCTGGAGACGAAGAGCCCTATCTCGCCAAGTTCAAGGGACGTCCCGGGGAGATGTCCCCGAAGGCCCAGTTCTGGATGTTTGCCGGATGGCTATTGCCCTCACGGTTCAAGTATGTCTCTCCTGCCTCGCGGGTCTGCGCAGACTGATACGGGTTATAGCGCCGAGCCTCCCTTTGATCGTCATGACTGGATCATTCGGAGACCACGGACAAGGGAAGAAGTACGGTACGTGATCGACTACTATTCGGCTCCTCCTACGCCGGACGGGGAGCCCGTCTTTGCATTGGACGTCCGACCTGCGCTGGACAGCGTGCAGAGCGTCAAGGAGCGGGTCGTTGTCAGTACGCATGAGATCTGGGAGGAGCTGAGTAGGCGGGCGTGGGGAAGGAGGTGAGTTGGGCGGTATCGTTACGTGCTAGCATACGTGTACGTGTACACAGTCGTAATGCATAGAGAGATCCTCGCTCCGCTCGTATGTACGATAGCGTTGAGGTCTTGTCGTCGTCGTGGACAGTGCTGAGAAAGCGAGCTCCGGTTCCAAAACTGGGCAGTGCATTGTCGCAGGTTTTTCAAGCAAACTCGTGTTGGCACAGCACCCGGCTCGATCCGCCCAACGACGACGACGAGCAGCCCTCCCCACTGCTAGTCACGATGGAGCGGCCAGCTGGTCCACGTCAACCAGACAAGCGCAACGAGGCGTACGAGTCTATCTTTGGCCGCCCGTCGACGACCCACCACCAGACGCTGGGGAATGCATACTATGGACAGCCCGCCCAGAATGCGCCTTATCACCCGCAGGTGAATCAGTTCTCGCCGCCGTACAATTATTATCCGCAGGGAATCGACAGACGGACTTCTCACCCGTCTTCGCTTGCCTCGCAGCCCGCCGCCTACTACCAGCATCCGACCTACTCCCAGTCCCCCGCATCCCAGCCCCATCTCCCCGTATCTCCTCACTACCCCCATCCCCACCACCCCCCACATCGTCCCCCCACTCTCGCACCCCCTACCCCCCATGCCCGCGCACCCTCCGTCGTCAGTGCACCCATCACATCCGCCATCATTCCCCCCAAACCAGAAGATCCCCCAGATGCCGCACTCGAGGCCCTCACCAGGTCCGGTCTTACCCCTGCCCAGGCTTATCAGGCGCAGGTATACCGCACCGACCCTTCCCCACAGAACGGCACCCCATCCCGTCCACTTGATGACGTGCCCCGTCTGGGTCTAATTGACCCTGACATTGGCCGTCTCAACATCAACTTTGGCACTGATGAGCAGACTGCAGATGACTCCGCTAGCGAGTTGCCATGGGCTCACACTTTAGAACGCACACGTGGGTTGCTCTGTTCCATATCTGGTCGGCGTGCTGCACAATGCGCTAATTCTGTGCCTTCCTTCTAGCCGCCGCACCCTTCCCTCAAGCCCACCACGCGCAGCAGCCCCAGAATCGCCAATCAAGTCCCCTCTCCGTCCAGTCCGACTACACTGGGTCTTCTCGCCCCCATCACCTCCAGCTCGACACTGCCCTCATGGCTGGCTCACGTTCATCCCTCGCTAACTCCTCTCCCGCTTCATCTATCCTTGTCGACCATTTCATTGGCCAAGCGGTCACTTCCCGGTGCTCCTCGGACTCAGCTCGCACTGTGCCTAGCCCCCCCTTCCGTCGCGACCGCACCACACAGGACAGGTCCTTGTCCATCTCTTCTACCTCAAACTCAATGCGCACTGTATTGGACGCTCGTTCACGCCCACCCATATCCCAGCCTCTCCAAGGTGGTCGAAACTCCCCTACCACCTCGACAAAAGCTCCCGCGATACGCAGTCGTTCTCCCCTTGTCTATCCTGCCTTGCTTTCCAGAGTAGCAGAGGCCTTCAAAGAACGCATCATCCCCGCGGACCGCATCAAGGATGGACTCACATACAAAGATGCGTTCGACGGACGGGAAGCAGTGGACAAGATTGCGTACATCATCAAAACCACGGACCGGAACTTGGCCCTGCTACTAGGACGGGCCTTGGATGCACAGAAATTCTTTCATGATGTCACATATGACCATCGCCTACGGGACAGTGCGGCAGAGCTCTATCAGTTTAGGACCAAGCTGAGTCCCTTCGTCAGCGGGGAGCTGGCTACAGCTGATGTAGACCTTGATAATGATGATGCGGAGGGCAAGTCTCCCGTGCAACCCAAGTCGGATGGTTCGAGGGGGGTATCAATGGTCTCTACGGGACATGGCTCAAGTGACTCTCACGAGAAAGACTCATCGCCAGTGACAGGAGGACCCGAACCCAAAGAGTCACAAGGCACGGAGTCTGTCGACGAAATCCCCCTTCCCTCCGGTGTTTTCACTCTTTTGACGGATTGCTACTCCCCTACGTGCACAAGGGACCAACTATGTTACAGCATTGCATGTCCGAGGCGATTAGAGCAACAGGCGAGGCTGAACATGAAACCTCAACCTGGTCTCAAGAAACAGATTTCGCGGGAGAGTTTAGGCGATCTTGTGGTAGGCTTTACGGCCGTGGGTGATCGTATGTTAGTGACACCTCCTTGCAGGAACCTGGGACCCTTTGGATACATTCGGTGCCACAAGAAGTAGTGAACAGTGTGTCGGATACAGAGAAAAAGCGACAAGAAGCTATAAATGAAGTGATCTATACAGAGCGTGACTTCGTGCGGGACATGGAGTACCTTCGAGATGTATGTGCCATCCTTCCGTCTCTCGCATCTTGCTATCTTCACACATCAACTTCCTTATAGGTCTGGGTGAATAACCTCAAAGACAGCGACATTATCCCTGCAGACCGCCGTACCGATTTCATCCAACAAGTCTTTTGGAATGTCCAGGAGATTATCGTCGTCAACACCCGCCTCCGTGATGCACTCAATAAACGTCAAAAGTCGTACGCTGTCGTCGAGTGTATTGGCGATATCTTGCTTGAGGCGGTGCCTCATTTCGGCCCGTTCGTATCGTATGGTGCTCATCAGCTATACGGGAAGTATGAGTTTGAAAAGGAGAAAAGTTCTAATCCAGCGTTTGCGGCATTCGTTGAGGTGCGTCGCGTAGTGGATATGCAAGATAACGTCGCTCACCACAGCATGCGCGCAGACTACGGAACGACTTCCTGAATCTCGCAAACTCGAACTGAATGGCTACCTCACCAAGCCCACAACTCGTCTTGCGCGATACCCATTACTGCTAGAAGCTGTCATTAAACACACGCCCGAAGATAATACCGATAAGCAAATCCTTGCACAAGCCGTTGGCGTGATTCGGGAGTTCCTCGCTAAAGTGAACGTGGAAACTGGAAAGACCGAAAACAGGTTCAACTTACTGCAGCTCGACCAGCAGCTGGTGTACAGGCCTGGAGAGCAAGTGGTTCGCATTTGTTTTTATTTCAAGTATCGTATTTTAAGGTCTATGGCGTTTAGGACCTGAAATTACAAGACCTTTCCCGGGAACTCGTTTATAGAGGCGCGTTGAATAAACGTGGGGGTTCTCAAGGGGACAGCGGGGATTTGTTGGTATATCTCTTCGATCATGCGTTGCTAATGGTCAAGCAAAAATCCAAGCATGAACAGTACAAAGTTTATCGACGTGTAAGCTCATCCTCTTGATTTTTTCCCGATTTGGTGACCTATAGATCATTCGACTGCACAGCCCATTCCATTGGAACTCCTCTTCATTTCTGCCCAAAGCAAGGAGGTCACGAAGAAAGTCTTGAGCCGTGGTGCGCCCTACCCGCCTCAGATCCCGATCAAGGTCGATGGGAAAGGCGACTTTGCGATCACGTTTGTACACCTTGGGCGAAAGTTTTACCAAATAACACTATGGGCGAGCACTTTCGTGAGCCATCGTAAATGGGTGGAGACTATAACAAAACAGCAAGATTTACTGAGGGAACGAAGTATGGCCTTTGATACGACAGCCGTTTCTGAAGGTTTCTTCTTGGGTACCAATAGGGTAAACTGCGCAGCTCCCTTTGGTGAGTCGGAGTACACACAGTTGAGATCGAGCTGACGATGATATAGCAAACGGGAGACGGATAGCTTTTGGAACCGATGATGGTGTCTACCTATCGGACTTGAGGGAACAGAACAGGGATCCCATTAAAGTCTTGGCGTTGCTGGATGTGTCGCAGGTTGATGTTCTCGAAGAGTACCAGCTCCTCATCGTGCTTTCAGGTAAGTTTCTGTTCGCGCTGTTCTTCGTCACTCATGCACATTTTTACAGAACGACAAGTGATCACTTTCCCCTTGGAAGCTCTTGATCCCATGGACCCGATGGCTGGTCTGAAGCGTGCGAAGCGCATATCTTCGCATACATCGTTTTTCAAAGCTGGTATCTGCCTTGGAAAAACCCTTGTTTGCGTCGTGAAATCGAGTCCACTTTCCAGCACAATCAAGACCCTTGAACCTATTGATCAAAATATACGCGGGCGGAGTAAACCGACGTTCCGCAAGCTTTTACAGGGAGGAAATGATACGCTGAAACTTTTTAGAGTATGCCTTTCGTCTTTCCTTTCTTTTTTACCTGTTGACAGGCAAGTCAGGAGTTCTACATTCCCGTTGAATCAAGTTCGATACACTTCCTGAAAACGAGACTTTGTGTGGGTTGTTCGAAGGGCTTCGAGATCGTTGACCTCGAGAGTTTGGATACCCAAAGTTTGTTGGATCCGGCTGATGCATCACTCGACTTTGTGAGGAAGCGAGAGAACTTGCGACCGATGGCCATCTATCGGATTGACAACGAATTCCTGCTATGCTATGATGGTAAGAGCAAGAGCTAGGAAAACCACTATTGGTACTTACTCCAGGGGGTCGAAGAATTTGCTTTCTATGTTAATAGGAGCGGTTGGCGGTCGCGGCCAAATTTCATGGTCCATTGGGAGGGGTCACCGACAGGTTTCGGTAAGTACAGAAGGATGGCTTGCGACATTCATCTATCTGACAGGACACCGCTTAGCCATGAGGTATCCGTATGTCCTAGCGTTTGAACCCACGTTTGTGGAGATTCGACATGTCGAAACGGGTCTCATATCCCAAGTCATTCAAGGAAACAACCTTCGCTTGCTGTTTACAGATACCCCGCCATCAGGGACATCAACGGCAAACCTACACCATCACGCATATTATACTCCGCAACCATACCAATCAAATCCGTATCAGCAAGTTCCGTCGTCTGTGTATGGACGACCTGGGTATGGACCACCTATGGCAGCGGGGTATGGTCAGTACCCCAGATACACCCAAGCCGGTCGTGATGAAATCCTGATGGTATCCGATGACCGTGTGTTAACGGTGCGGCTTGCTGCCGGCAACAATGGATAAACTGGTCTGGACAATGCACGCAGAGCGTCTTCGAGTGACCAATTGTACTGTACCTCGAGTCTCGTTCTCCACTGGACTGGGGGCAATGCGATCGAGTGAAGGGGCTGGCTCGGAGTATGTATAGCTAGATTGTACATCTGTTGTGATTTCTTTGTCTTTTCGTAGGAATAGCAGCAAGGTTTTTGGCGGTCTCAACCGTAAATGTACATTAGATTATGTCCGATTGTATTACTGTACACTGATTTTCTCCCAGCAAAGTTTCGCTCATAATGACTCTGTTGGTGCTGCCAAGTTGGCTAAAGTGTCAAGTTCATTCCAGTCTCGAGGCTTGCAGATGCTAATACCTCCCATTCTTGAAGCTCGTTGAAGATGACTGAATGTCCGCATACCATTGGGTGCCACACTAGCATACGTGACTCTCCGGCCAGCCCCCCGTCCAGTTTGCCGTCGAATGTTCCGCCTTTCGACTCTCAAGATTCAGGTGTGCGATCACCGGTGGCCAAGTCGTCTAAACTTGACCAACAAAATTGAGCACAAGGGCACTGGATAGGGCACTCACACGGTAGTTCCTATGGTGTCAATGTACGTCCCTCGACACTTGGTGTGCATCCCCTTGACATGAAGCAGCAAGTGAACAACTCGTGTGTCGTGTGGTATTCTCTACCATTCTCGTCGAAGCTGGTGTCATTTATTTCGGTCTTAGTTTGGCAGTTGACCGATTTCTGGTAGGATGCTAAGTTGTCGAATCACCGAGCTGGCTTGTGGGTACAATTGGCCCGGACAAGCACCATGCTTTCACCCACAAGAACGGACAACGTTATAGGTACCTCAGGTTTCTTGCGGGCGCAAAATCTTTTACGAAAGTAGCTACCCCACAGCACAAATTTAACTGTGGGTTTTTATCCGCGCTGCAAATGCTTCCGAGCACTCATGGTTGGCCGACCATCGACCGTCTTATCCAAGGCTATCAAAATCTGATCGAAGCTGGGTTATACTTGATTTCGATGATTATGGGCGATCTCCAGAAGCTGGGAGACTCATTTTGCGATGCTAACGAGTCGAAGATCGCTTCGTCGACTTGTACCCACTAGCCATCTCACTCCCCGGAGCTTATCATCCATGTGAAGGTCGCTCCGAACTCCTGGAACCCGTGATAGCCGAGTCGTGGAGCATGGGTAGCATTCGCGACGGTAGCCCCTGTCTTTGCCGGCTTCGCGCGAACACATCCGTCACACTGCTCGGGGAAATGGCAGCAATTGAATCATCTGATCCTTCGCTTGAAACACTGTGTGGGTTTTGGGTGTAGGCAATATGGAACCCCGCTTTTGGTTTGTCGTGCTGTGAGGTATAAAAACCCCTCTGGATCCCCCCCCCGTTCCAGACGAGTCACTCCTCTGGACATTTGATTCACCATGGTTCATCCACAAGAAGTCGATGTCATCGTTTGTGGGTGAGAACATAATGCAATGCGCCTCGCTCGACGTCTTTCTGACCTGTGATTATAGTGGTGGTCCCGCAGGCAGCGTTGTCGCCGGACGACTGGCATATGCTGACCCCAACCTAAAGGTCATGCTCATCGAAGGTCAGACCGCTTGCTGAAACATAACCCCCGCCCTCATTGCTTGTTTGACAGCGGGAGCCAACAATCGTGATGATCCTTGGGTATACAGGCCTGGTATCTACGTCAAGAATATGCAACGAGACGGCATGTACGTAGGCATCGAGCCTCTTGATACTGGTAGAGTTAACGGCTACCGCAGAAATGACAAGGCTACTTTCTATGTCGATTCTCAGCCTTCGCCTTACCTCAGAGGAAGGCAGAGTATTGTCCCGTAAGCTCCGTTCTCTGTGTCTGCGCTCTGAGTTGTGGCACTGATGTCTAATACAGATGCGCCAACATCCTGGGTAAGGTATCAATTGAATCAAGATGAATCATACGCTTATTCTTTTCGCACCTTTCCCTTAAAGGTGGTGGTAGTAGGTTAGTGTACTACGCTGTTGATTGCTCATTCTATTGACCAATGACTCTTCTAGCATAAACTTCCAGGTATGATTCTCTATTCAACGGGTCCTTCGATATGAACGCATTATTCTCTTTTCGCAGATGTATACAAGAGTAAGTTTGCCATCGGTCTATATCCCCACGGAGTTCTAACACGTCAGTAACAGGCTTCTGCTTCTGACTGGGGTTGGTTATCAGGAACATCGTCTGATTGTTAAGGTGACAAATTATCTGCAGATGACTTCAATACTCCTGGTTGGACCGCCAAGGGTGAGTCCATTGTGCCAAGTTCTGGACAATAACTGATTAGCCCTTCAGATCTCCTCCCACTGATGAAGCGGGTACGATTGCTGAACCAAGTATAGAAGAGGGTCATACTCTAACTCAAAGCCCTTTTTAGCTTGAGAACTACCAGAAGCCGGTTAACAATGATACCCATGGATACGATGGCCCGATTGCCATCAGTAACGGAGGTCAAATCACTCAGCTTGCCCAAGATTTCCTGCGTGCTACGCACGCTATCGGCGTTCCGTTCAGTGGTAAGCAGCGTCCCATTAACCAATTATATTCTCTGCCTCATGACATCTGTTGTCAGATGACATTCAAGGTGATACCTAATGCCTCACACGGAAGGTCAGACACTGACGTAAACAGATCTTGATACTGGCCATGGTGCTGAGATCTGGGCCAAGTATATTAACCGACACACTGGTCGTCGCAGTGATGCCGCAACTGGTGAGCCTAGTTCGTTCTCTGTAAGACCATAACGCTAGAGCTCCGCGATAGCATATGTACACAGCGTCACGGACGTCCAACCCAATCTCTACTTGCGAACCAACGCTCGCGTCTCGCGTGTTATTTTTGAGGGTACTAAGGCTGTTGGAGTCGCGTACGTCCCCTCGAGGAACCGTGCCAACAACGCTGAGGTCCAGGAAACAATTGTGAGTGTTATTCCTTGGTACACACTTCTGACATCCCTGAGTTCGTCGATAGGTCCGAGCCCGTAAATATGTCGTTCTTAGCTCTGGTACTCTTGGAACACCTCAGGTATATCCAAACCAATGAAATAAACGCTTTGCGGGCTTACGTGATCATACCTCTAGATCCTCGAGCGCTCGGGTGTTGGCTCAGCAAACTTGTTGAAGCAACTTAACATCAACGTTGTCAGCGACCTTCCTGGAGTTGGGTAAGTGACCTGTGCATAAAGACTTGAGGCTCAGCTCTAAGGCCACCTGCAATGAACAGCGAAGAGTACCAGGACCACTACACGACATTGTCGAGTGAGGATCATTTTGTCTCCTGTCGTACTTGTTGTGCACACTAATAACACCGACAGTCTTCCGTGTCTCTAATGAGAGCACCACTCTTGACGACTTCTTGCGCGGTGACGAGAAGGCCCAGAGTGAGGTAATGCCAGCGTCCGTCTACCTTTACTACACAAACTAACACAGCCTCTAGCTCTTCGCCGAATGGGAGATAAGTCCTGAGAAGGCACGCTTGTCCTCTAACGCCATCGATGCTGGGTTCAAGGTTGGTTCTCAACCACGTCCTATCTGGGGAAAACCGAGTTGACTCCGGGATTCAGATTCGCCCTACCGAGAAAGAGCTCAAAGAGATGGGTCCCGAGTTCAATGCTCTTTGGGACAGGTACTTCAAGGACAAGCCTGACAAACCCGTTATGTGAGTATGAGGATCCTTGAATGGTCCATCTGTTTTAAGCGTCAGCATACAGGTTCGGATCCATTGTATCTGGAGGTCTGCTTTATTTCATTTTTCTGAGCCCGCCTCAACTCGTCTCATTCTACTATGACAGCCTATGCTGACCACTCGTTACTTCCTCCTGGGAAGTACATAACCATGTAAGTGAGGATACGTGGGGTTCCAAGAACTCGACGGCTGACTAGTGCTATACAGGTTCCAGTACTTGGTATGATCTACGCATTTAACTATCTTTTGAATACTCATCTGCCTGCCTCAAGGAATACCCTGCTAGTCGTGGAAAAGTAAGTGAATACCATCTGCATGGTCGCGATTTCTCGACAACTGCTCAACAGATCCACGTCGCATCTTCCAACCCGTATGTCGAGCCTTACTTCGACAGCGGCTTCATGAACAACAAGGCCGATTTTGCTCCTATCCGCTGGAGTTATAAGAAGACTCGCGAGGTTGCCCATCGCATGGATGGTAGACACTATACTTTTTTTTTGCAAACATTTTTGACGGCGAGTTATATAGCTTTCCGCGGCGAGCTTACTTCGCATCACCCTCACTTCTATCCCGCTTCCCCCGCGGCAGCCAAAGATATTGACATCAAGACCGCGAAGCAATTGCTACCTGACGGTTTTACTGTCGGTATTCACATGGGCACATGGCACAACCCCAGCGAACCATATGATCCTCACAAAGTCCACGATGATATCAAATACTCCAAAGAGGACGATGAGGCCATCGACAACTGGATTTCCGGTCTGTCCATCCTTGTTGGTATTCTTTGACACGAACGCTGACCTCAATATGCTACGAGACCACGTCGAGACCACCTGGCACAGTTTGGGCACCTGCGGTAAGGCTGTTTTCTTCATGATTAGCACTGTAATCCAATGTTTTTTTCCCAGCTATGAAGCCTCGCGAAGAAGATGGAGTCGTTGACGCGCGTCTTAATGTCTATGGTAAATTGTGCCAGGATGGACATCATCGCAAAAGGCTGATCATCATATTCGTCGCACTCCAGGCACCCAGAACTTGAAGTGCGTTGATTTGAGTATCTGCCCTGTACGTTTGCATCTTTCATTCGCAAGTCCTGCAGTACTCATTCGCGGCCAGGACAACCTCGGCACGAACACCTATTCCGCTGCCCTGTTGGTTGGTGAGAAGGGAGCTGACCTCCTTTGTGAAGATCTCGGTGAGCACCCGGCGAACTGACGAGACACTTGATTTTCTAATACTTTCTATAGGTATCAAAGTCAGGACACCACACGCACCTGTTCCACATGCGCCCAACCCAAAGGGTGTCCCTGCTACGCAGCAGGTCCGTTGAGCATGCCAGATTTGGCTGCTGCTATTTGCAAAGAGTCAGGTGAACTAGGTGTAAATCGGTCGGTTGCTCATGGGCAAGGAGAAATTAGAATTCTGCCTTGGAATTTACCTGCCCCTGTCACAACGAAATTTGTCGAACCCTCAAAGTCGCGAGACGTTTAATGCAGAATTTCAACGTGTCATCCGAGACAATCAGAATCATTAATCAGGTCCGATTCTCATCCATTCTGACCATTCTTAATCAACGCCAGAGGAGCTTCAAGCAGCGGAGATTGTATTGTGATCTTTTGCAATCCACTAGGACAGACTCCCCGTTGAAGGGGGGGATCCCTGCGCGCTCCGAGTGTCTCTTGGTTGGTTATAGCCGAGAATGATAAGATGCCTCGACCGGATTCTCGGCTGGAGGAAGCTGTTCAAATGACCTCCCCCTACGTGCGCAGGTGGCTTATTCTACCTCGGGATTTGTGGCACATACAAAGAGCACTCGAAACGTCTGACCGGACGCGAATTTCATGATTCTGGTGATATGATCACCTGTCCACATCGCAGATATCGAATGACTTGGGGATAACCACAGGATGCGTCTGAATCTTGCCAAATTCTGGTTGGACCTCAATCATTCGGGATGGTATGTTATTTATAATAAGGGTGATAAGATATGCCTATGGCGATGAGTGGTGAGTACTTGAGTGTGCAACAAATAATATATGCGAATGAATGCTGCAGCCTGCATGAGGTGAACGTTCATATCCATCGACAGTGGCTATAGGTATGCTCTTGCAGATCTGCGCGCCATCTACGACGTTCGAGCGATGAGCATTCATTGGCACAATCGCTGACATACAGAGAGAACATTACCTCGATGACCTTCCACCCTCCAGTAATCTCGTCCGACATCTCTTCCGCTACGCGGGTGATCACAGCCGCATAGGTGCACTGTTCCACACGGTTCTCAGCTCCAACTACAACCTCTCGCGAAACGGCGTTTCTGAACAGTAGCATTTCCTGAGTAGCAAATGTGACGACAAACACTGGAATGGAATTCTCAAGGATTTTTCCATCCGATACCTTGGTCCCAAGTAAGAAATGGTCATTCAGAGGTAAATTGATGACTTACATCGACTTGTCGTATATCAAGAACTTTGCTATCACTGATGAGCCCCTGACGAAGGTACTGCTCCATTGTTGCCCACAGCACATTGTATGTCTGCTCGTAATAATAATTCAGCAACCCATATGTTCAAAATACTCAATGTACTTACGGCTTCAGAGCACCACCTCGTCAATGCTTCCCGGTCAGCAGACAGGTATGCATCGACAACTTCCGGGACGATGTATTCCCTTAGTTCTCTCTCAAACGCTTCGCGTGAAAAGTATGGGTCAAGACTTCTCATCATGCGTGTCACTTGTGCCACCTCATTCTCTTCGAACCAAGAACCAACCGTTGACGTCACGGCGCGCATTGGGGTGACGAGGGGAGATTCCGACTCTTGATAAGCAGAATGTAAAGCAGATATTCGCTGCATGACAGGGTTGGTAGTCTTGAAGTTCTCCCATGCTTCCTGTCTTGCAGAAGGTTTCACAAAAACGAGTGCTTGACCGGCTCTAGAGAAGCGTGCTAAGAAGCGGTGCGAGTGCGCATAGAACTGAGCTTACTCAACGTTCTCCGTGACGACGCGCCGAGCGGAAAGTCCGGCTTTTTCGAGACGCTTTTGCCGCCGCAGCCTCCGAACCTCCTTATCCTCAAATCCAGCATGCTTGGCAGAGCCAGAGTCGTCAAGTGCGTCGACCAGGGTCTCTGCTAGAGTCTTGTAGGCAGCCGTATTGCGGATAGGTTCGGTCGTATGGGCGATGGTGGTGGAAAGAGAAGTAGTAGCGCGAGATATCTGAGTGGGTATAGATGAAGTGACGAGAAGTGGGGAGATCAGGAATCGACTTACTGCGCGCATGATCTCGCTTTCCTCCATGGTCTTGAGTGCCTCGGAAACGGCATCACCGACCTTGACACCAGTCTTTTTGAGTTCCTCCGCCGCCGCTCTCAAGCGAGGGTTTTCTTTGATACTTGAAGTCAGCTGGAAGAATAGACGTTGAGCGAGACGGGATATTTGTAGGGAGGGGCTTGAATAGGTACCCTTGCACGCTCGTAGACGTCCCTGGCGCGTTTCAAAGCTTCAGAATCCTGGAGCTTGTCTACGTCACCCTGCAGTTGCTTGACATTGTCCTGTAGCTCTCTGTTCTTGCGGAGTTCTTCACGGAGGACTTCGACGAAGGTCTGGAAGGGGGATTTTGGAAGTTCGTTGTGAGAGCGTGAGGAGGGATGGAACAAGCGGGACGGAGGGGATATCCGAAAGGGCGGAGGAAAAAGAGTGGAGGGAACATCACGGGGTAGCAGACGCGCACGTCGAGCGACGAGGAAACTTCGGACGTGACGAGGCAGCATCACAGTCAACGCTCAAGACACACAAAAAAATCATTTACTTAATAAACTAATATTACGCACGTTAACAGTCACGTGGTACCACTTCATTATAAGGATAAGTAATGAATGCAACTAAACGTCATAATTTATTTGTTCGCTCTCACTACCATCTCCTCCAAAGCGATTGCTCGATACTCATCCCCTTCCGGGGCCCACACCGCATCGTCCTGAACGTACACCAACACTCCCCCCTTACCACTTGGCCCAGACACCCTGAACAACGGCATCCGCGATGTCTCATGTGCACGCCCTGTTGGCATGAATAGTAGATTATGCTCCGCAGCAAATTCTTCGACGATGGAGCGGAAGGTGATCTCGTGCGTGCGAGAGGGTATGGCAGCGCTTTTGGTGGCTCCCTTGATACTCTCGGTAGCGTTGGCAGGGTCCACCTTTGCATCAGGACGTCTCAGTTTCGTAGGTGCATCAACTCCCAATTCGATCGCCTCGTTCATCAACTGTAACCCCCTCGTAAATCCCTTCTGGACGCCTTTCAAAGCCGAGATGTCCTCCGCAAAAACACCCTTCCAGAACGCGTACCACTGCGCGACCTCTTCGAAACTCACGCGTGGTTGGATAAGCCAAATGTACAGCACATCGAGCCATTTGGGGAAGAACTCAGCCTCCAAGAGTTGACTCATGACCGAGCCTCGGAGGAGGGAAGACCATGGGAGTACGACCTGAGTGAGTGGCCGCATCTCTTGTGCGTGCGGGTTGATGCGGAACTCCTCGCGGAGGTAGATTGCTAGCTTGGGAACGACGTACTTCAGCAAGAGATTGTCCCACTCGGCACCCTCGAAGACATCCCGCCATACGACAAGGTCTTTGGGAAGGCCATCGGTTACCCCCCAGGCGCGCAGCATAGATTTGACCTTTCTACGCGCGTCGTCAAGGACACTCTCAACACGTAGACCAAGATGAGGGAGCCAAGGGAAGACGAGTGATTGAAGAGGGACGGTGCTACGTTTGGGGTTCCATTCTGAGACAGCTTTGGCGAGTTTGGGGAGGATGAGTTGATCGAGCATATTGTCACGTACAAAAGGAGGGAGGAAGGAAGCCCAAGTTTCGTAAAGCTTGATCGCGGGTGTGGAATCACAGGGATCCCATTCGTTGTTGATGGACGTCCGTACTTTGGGAAGCCAGACATTCCAGAGAAGTGATTCAAAAGGTGTCATAGGTTTTTCAACGACGGGAGGCGAAGCAGTGGCACCAGCTCCGTACAGGCTAACTTGGGTTTGCGAGGACTGCTCGACGAGATTAGCTCTAAGGGCCCGCTTCCAAGTACGGAACGTGGAAACGAGCGCGGATGGATCGAGAAAGGGATTCCACTGTGCTACCACCCGTCGAACAGTTGGAGCAATGGCAGCGACAACGATCTCGTCTAATCGATACTTGTCAAATTCCGTGGGGAACTGGAGGAGCTTGGTGAAGAGTGGTGAAAAGTCATCCAGAGTAGCTTCGTATACCGAAGCGAGTTCCCTAGATTTGGTGTTGATCTCGTCCACTACGAGAGACACTCGTTGAAGCCGTGAAGTTACTACACAACTGAAATCGTCAGACTTCTTCATGGAAAGAGAGATCTGCAGAAACACGTACACTCGGCCTCGGCGGCGACTCTCTTCCGTAGTCGAGCGTCCTCTTCAGAAATAAAGCGTTTACGGTCTTCAAGGGCCTTGGCTTCACGTGCAAGACCGTCAAGATCTGTCTTGCAGGCAGTTGCAATGAGTCGTAGATTATGTCGAACTTCTGGTATCCGAGTTGGGTCTGTCGAGGGTGTCCATGATGCCTCGGCCAGTGAAGCCAACTCGCGCGGCTAAGAGCATGTACGTCAGTAAAAGAGGGAGTCAAAACATTCTGGGACTGACCTCCCGTCCGGTAGCATCAATAATTGGCCCAACACTTGGAGCTGATGGTTCTTGTCCAGCTTCTGCCACGATCTGCTCGTATGTCTTGTACTCGACTTTAGTCTTAACCCTCCTTGGCTGCTTCCATGCATCTGACCGCTTCTCCTTTGCCTCCTTTGCCTTCTTCACGGCAGGCGGTAGCTCTTCATCGTCGCTAACAACTTCGCCCCTCCTCCTGGCTTCCAATTTGGATTGCTCCGTCTTCTCCTTGAAGCCCTTGTAGGCGATACCCACATTCTTCGGCCGCAATTTGCTCTCGACAGGGATGATGATACCCTCTCCGCTCGCACCAAGACCACTACCCGCTTTCCAACCCATCTTGGCGAGCATTTGCGCACCTAGGGTGCCCCCTATCTTGTGCAAGTGTGCTTGCTCGCGAGGGGGAAGGGGAGTACTACGTTGAGAACTGGGGCCAGATGAAGACTCGCTGCGAAGGAAAGCACGCTGTGTCCGAGAAGCAGCGCCAAACGAAGTGGGCAGATCAGACAAGGCGGAAGCGCCGATGCCGGGTCTCCTCGGTGCAGGCGCGACCACTGGGGGCTCTGGTTCCGTTACCTCTTCATCCTGAACCTCGTCCACTGGACTGCCCGAAGTTCCTTCCTCGACATCCGTGCCATCGGCTGCTTCATCTTCTGCTTCATCTTCCGCCTCGTCTTCCTCCTCCATATCTTCCATTTCCCTCTTCAACTCGACCTTGTCTCCTGATACAAATGCAGGGGCCTTTGTCCAGTCGGTTTTCTTTTGGATTGCACCACCCTTCCGATCGTATCCTTCGTCATCACTGTCATCCCCAAACACGCCGTAGATAGCATCTTCTTTCTCATTCCTTCGCCGTCGCTTGTGCCGGCAGGGGTCCTCGAAAAGCGCGCGTTCATCCCTCACGTCTGGGTCATTGTCGTTTAGTTGGAAATCGGCTCCTGAACCCTCGGAGGCATACGAGTCGGAGTCACCATCGTCGAGAAAATGGCGTTTTCTTCGACCCATGATCGATGATAATGATGGCAATGGAAAAAGTGGTCAATGAGTGATCGATGTCAATGACAGGACCTCTAGTCTGCGCTCGCAGAATGTGTTTAGCCGTGCAAGGACTCACCGCTAACACGAGATTGTGTTTGGAAAATTAGAGTTCCAGACAGTCCTCGCGAAGAGAAGAGAACATCCGCTGTAAACGCCTTTGCCTCAATGTTCTGAGATACACGGTGGAGACCAGTATTCGCTTAGGTAATAAAACCTCTCAAGCCAATGGATGTATAGTACGGTATGATACATGCGTGGATGGACAAGTCTATGCAGCGTACTCCAATTTGGCTAAGTAAGAGAGATACATATTTCAGAGCGTCGTAAACGAGAGTGGTTAAAGGGAACATACTCTCGTGTTTCTTGGCGTCGCTGACCTTGCGTGCAGCTTTGGTGAGATCCTCTTGAACAACGTACTCGCTAGTGGACTCGTGGTCAGTCAATGAAGCGCCCGACGTGGGAGAACGTACCGATCATCACGAATAGCAAACATCCCCGCTTCAGTCACGACATTTCGCAAATCAGCGCCGTTGAAACCATCCGTAAGCTGTAAAGCCAAGCGTCTGTATACCCCCATCTCGGCACAGAAACAACAGAAGCACGAACCTTCACTATAGCCTCGTAGTCGATTTCTCCACTCTTGTTCACTGGCTGAGCATGGATTTTCAGAATCTCTGACCGCGCCTGTTCGTTGGGGAGTGGAATTTCGATTTTTCGATCCAGACGACCAGGTCGCAACAGGGCAGGATCCAGGGTATCTGGTCGATTCGTCGCCATGATAAGCTTCGTCCGCCCAAGTGAATCAAATCCATCCATTTGGTTCAGTAGCTTGATAATATCGATTAGCATCAATACTACGACCCCTGATGCGTGAAGCAAGAAAGTCCACTTACCTCCATCAGAGTTCTCTGGATTTCTCTGTCCGCGCTAGTCCCTTCCGAGAACCTCCTGCCTCCAATGGCATCTATCTCGTCCATGAAAATAACACAAGGCTCGTGATCCTTAGCATATCCAAACATCTCACGGACAACTCGGGCTGATTCGCCAATGTACTTGTCAACGATGGCAGATGAGACAACTTTAAGGAAATTGGTTTGGAGGGTAGCTGCTACCGCTCGGGCTAAAAGGGTTTTGCCCGTCCCGGGAGGGCCGTAGAGAAGAACTCCCTTTGGCGGTTTGATTCCTACACGGAGGAAAAGCTCAGGGTTAAGAAGGGGGAGCTCAATCATCTGACGTTGCACATTGGTAACGAATTCTTGAGGATGGATGAACAGTGAGGACTCACCTCGCGTAACTCGCGGACTTGTTCACCAAGGCCACCGATACCCGCAAAAGATGCTCCTCCTGGATCTTCCAAACTCATTTTGTAAACCAAAGGGTCAACCTCTCGCGGAAGAATACGCATGATGGTGAGAGTCGTCATGTCCAAGGATACACGGGTCCCTGATTTAAGCTTTGTTGCTGACAACGCTGGGCGATATGACACGACGTAGCGAGGTCCAGAAGATGCCTTGACGATGACTGGGGTAGAGGCAGATATAAACGCGAGTGAGACATCGCCATGAGGAAAGTCTTACATCTCTCGTCATCGAGCTGCTTCATGACTTCACCGATGATTTGACCAACTGACTGGACGGCTTTAATGTCATTCTCGGTTTGCGCAAAATCCTTCTCTAATGCCTTCAACGAAAACCGCACTATATTCAATCGTATGTCAGTCCAAGTGCAGACCATGATACGTGTAGGATTGGCTGACAATTCTTCAAGCTTTGGCTGATATTGTCATGCGTCCGCATTTTCTAGGGGGGGGGGATTTCAGGCGTGCACGGCACAACCCATGAGATAGCGCATACCTCACGATAGTTCTTGAGAGCATCTTTTCTTCGTTGATCTATCGCGCCAGACGATGTCGAAGCTTGTGCATCCATGGTGGTGACAAAAAGGACAGTGACGCGTAAAGAGGACGCGTCAGTGCAAACAGGACTCAAGTGACTATATGGGTCCGCTCCGGTCAATTAATCATCGGCCTGGTGGTCTAGTAGTATGATTCCTTGTTAGGGTTTCCTGAATCGAGGAGGTCCCGGGTTCAATTCCCGGCCAGGCCCGGAATGCAAAACTGCATGTTTTTGTTTTTGTTTTCCAAAAAGTTAGCTGTGCTCGAAGACACCCGATTTTTTAATTGTGTCGATTGTCGTACAAATATTACAGCTTACATAGTTGATATCCATACCATAGTAATCATATCCGACGTGCTCCATTGATACCCCGCTAAAACATGTAAATTTTTACCAGTCGTCATGGCAGCGCCTGAGCCGAAGCTCGGCAAAGGGTGGACTACCCGTTCTGGAAATGACCACCCAAGGGGTTCCCTCAGAAAAGACAAGCGGAGTGTCAATTGTATGAATCGGGGCGTGAATAAGCGCCACGTGCGGCTGTCGGACTCTCAAGATTGGTTGATAGGTCTCGGGTAGCGTCGTCATAGCAAGGGGTCGATTGATTGATAGGTCGACCAAATTCAAACTCCGACTTGACCAAACGAGACCAATTTAGTCACGTGTTTGCGTAAGGTTAGGGTTAGAGCGTACAGAATGTATACAGTTATGTAGTCGAGTGTGCACTACTCTTTTGGGTCTATATTCCCACTCTGACTGGCAACCCCTTGGGCCCTTGCTATGACAAATCTGCCAGGTCTCAGCCATGGGATCTTCCGCGCTCCATAACGTCTGGAGACTTTTACCTGAGGATGAGGGGATCGAGTCACTCATGTCACACTTTTATTCCAAATTGGGCGAAATCTTGCTCGATTTGGATGGTGTCACATCCCGTTTTGGATTAAATCCTAAAAAGTAAACTCACATAGAATCTATCAGATGGACTATGTTCCATCACTGTGATGAGATGGCTGTAGAAGGCAAAGTGTGGATTGCTTGTCATGTACATACAAGACAATAAATATACTATTCAAGCGAGAGGGAATTGTCACCGAGCAGGGAAAGGGTTCTGTGTAGGTGATTGGGTGAAAGTGCATAGCGCTCTCCGGCCCTTGACGGAAGCAGAGCTCTGCTGGGTGGGGCATGAGCTGCGAGGGCAGGTGGGAAAATGCCTCACAGTAGAGCAGGGAGGGTAGGCAAGGGCTAGCACGAGAGCATGCAGCAGCAATGGCACAACACGCATGATCGTGTGCATTGCACCATCGCTGGTACATGCCAAGGGCGCAGCGAGGGTGAGGGCAATGACAAGGACAAGGACGAAGACAAGGATGGGGGCGAGAGGTGCAACGGCACGACACGCACACAATTGTGCACTTTGTGCAGTTGCTTCTGCACACCAAGTGTGAGTGCGAGGGCAATGGTGGTATGGTAGTTACTACAGTCAGACAAAGGCTACGGGCAAGGCTTAGTCAACCCTGCATGATGACAAAATATCATTTACTCCGGAAGGAATTCTGGTGGTCTGGTCCTCCAAAGGGACTGGATAGGTTTGTGATCACTCAGAGTTAGGATTTGGAACTCTGGAGTGGCACCTGCTCTTATGGTACGGAGTCGCCACTCGGCAATGTCTCCTGCAACCATTACTGTACTTTTCCCTTCTTCCTTCGTCCCTGACACTTATTGAGGTACGAGTGTGCCTTAAACAAATCATATATATAGTCCCTTTCTTCTCCACACACCTCAGTTGTTCTTGCCCTTAGGCAACAGCTGAGGTGAGTTGCTTACTCTACATTAACTACTCCGAGACTAATGTAAGGTATCATAGTTCCGGTACTTACAGGTAATTAAAGTTGTTCTCGCCCTTAGGCAACAGCTGAGTTCCAGTACTTACAGCACCGGACTTACTCCGCTAAACTCCGGACCTCCGGACTTTAACAGGTTATGAGCCCTGCTCGCGCCAACTAAAGA